>JAJLWU010000031.1:0-46519 GCA_030570855.1 Tardiomyces digboiensis | reverse complement strand
CCACGTCCAAGCTCTCCCATGGGCTCCAGTTCCGCCAGGGAAATTCTAAAACTCGACCCAGAAGAAAAATCTATTCCCTTTGCATGCAGAGATGCTTTTCCAGCGAAGTTCAGGGATCCTGACTTGATGTCGATATATTTTTTGTAGTTTGAAAACAATCCAGACCCTCCACCTCTTCGATCGACCGCCGGCCGAGAATTGAGGGCCCCGCCCAATGAGCCTGGACCCTCGACACTACGATCAACTCCAGGAAGTTTTGCGATCCCTCGTCGCTGTGATAGTGAAGGCTTTTTCGGCTGTAATTTCATGCCTGCCGTTGAATACAATGCTCCAGAAAATGAGACAGGACTACTTGTCCCACCACTAGCGCCAGAGCCTACGCCACCACCATCGTTTGGCTGCGGTATCATCAGAGGTGACTGCACAGCAGAAGATTGCGAAGACCCGGACGAAGATGACCGCGAGAGGCTGCTATTTCCAGCATTGCCACTAGAACTGCCACCGCCAACCAACGGAGCGGGGGATCCTGGAACGGAACTTGCATGGTCACGGTTACTGGCATTTGAGTTTGCACGCTGGCGTGACTTTTGGAATTCTAGGATGCGCGCATGCATGTCAGCGGGCACGCCCCCAGTGCTACTCAGCATGGCACCGGCAGACGTCGCAGGTGACGGAATTGCAGCCGCGAAAGGCGACGACGGTGACGCCTGCTGCTGACCGGTAGAATGTGAAGCATCTGAATTATTGGCAACAGACGTACCGCCAGGTGGGGCTGATTCTGGCCTTTCTCCAATAATGCTATTCTCTTTCAGCGACGGCAGAACTCTGGGTTTTGCTGAGCCGCTGCTTGAAGTCCTCGTCTGGAAAGCTTGGATAGGTCGACTAGCATACCCGCCATTGAGCGACAGTCCTTGCATCGCTTGAAGAGCCTCTGGGGACGGAACGGGAGGTATCATTTTAGCCCGATCGCTATGTGGTGCATGTCCTGAGCTAGCAGCCGGAGAACTTTCTCGCGATGTTTCCAATGGGTGAAGTCGCGATCGGACAGCTGGCGGATCTACCTTGTCGGACATGGTGACTGGCAAGAACGACGCTTCTAGGTCAAGGCGATGTGCGCCCCTCGAATTCTGTTATCTTCCTTGCCCGTGTGAAAATTTGATCCTTTATTACACTAAGCTTCTAGCACTAGCGACTTTTAGCAAATAGTAACGGCCCCAATATCGGTCAACGACGTTTTGTGTTGAACTGAGACAGCTTTGCGCACATAAACCAGGACGTTGACAGTCTTTCACAAGAAATCACAACTGCGATTAAACAGCTGAATTGACATACAAAGACTGACAAAAGTCACGTAGCAAGCTTAGTTTTTGTGGCGGTGAGCAATGAAATGGTTTCCGTGCCGTAGGAGTTTGTTGATGTTAACCGCCGCCCTAGCATTGTCAATCAATTATTCCCATACCCTGATCCCTCCCCGTCCCCGCGGCCACAACGACAAGGGATAAAGGGTTAGTTAGGTATTTCTGGAGACGCATTTATATATCTATTATACAGTTTAATACGGGTTTATCTGGGTTATTGTGCAGCAGTACTTGGGCGACGAGTCTGAATCTTGCCCAACAACGGCACCTGAACAAAGTCGTTTGTTGGAACTGCGCTGCTGAGACGGCGAATATTGCGCGTGCGAGTCTCCTGTACAGAGTCATGACGCTGGATGGAGTCACGTTTCAGCATAACAGCCCGGTCAATTTTATAAGGCAATCCACGGTGGCGACCACGGATCATAAGTGCCATAATGCACAATTTGCCGATAACGTTAAACTGACCGCTCAGAGATAAGGGACTAGTACCATAACCGACTGATGCTCCAACAGTACCATATGCACTAACAGCCTCAAACAAAACACTGAAAAATTCGATATCGCCCGACTGAATGCGCGAGCCCTCGGCAATGCAGATAATAATGAGCATCAACGATATGAACCACAGGTCATGTCCCAGCTGGCGACGTAGATGGGAAGAAACGTGGTGCGTTGAACCATCAGGTTCGCTCTCGTCGTCATAGAAAATTCCCAACGACTGCTCTTCGTAAACATTTGTGCGGCGAATAGAGATGGCCACCGGATAAGCAGAGATATACATCATGATGATGTAAGTGATGCGCACGGCCGGGTTGACTGCACTTAGTGAAATGATGGTGAATCCACAAGTTCGAAGGGATATCGCCTGGAAGAGACCGCACATGAACTTATACCCTCCAATGATTGATGTGAAGGCCGGGTTATTGATGTCGAGAGCTAGAAACATGATGATATCGACAAGATTCATGGCGACCAGAATTCCAAAGAGCCACCAGGTTGCACCGCTAGGGAACAACATTGTAAAGCAACGACGGGGATGATCAAGAAGAAATCCTAGCGACTCGTGCATGCGCGAAGTCACTGGCGTGACCTTGAACATAATCCAGATTACCAGGCGGAGTGCAACTGGAAACCCGACATTGCCGACAACGATGAGGAACATACACACGATTGGTGTATAAGCTTCATTCTCAAATTCGGTAAAGCCCTCAACTGGGAGCGTCAGCCCAGTGTTTGTAAAACCCGAGGCGGACGTGAACAGACCCCACCAGGCCCCGCTGAAGCCTTCTGATTCAAAATAGGCACTCCACTTTGGTCGAGCGCTGCCCCAGGATGCAAGCATAATGGCACCGATTGCGTGAACACAAAAGTTGTACCCCACAAGAATCTTGGCCAAGAGTTTGAGAGACATGTACTCGACGCCGCCGAGCTCATCTCGCTGCTCGGGAGTCAAGTCGACAAATGCTGAATTACGGCCAACTGTCGGCTCCCAGGAAAGATAGTTGGTGCTCATCGGCTTGGCCCGCTCACTAAAAAGAGGAGTGGGCGACGAAATCCAAGAGCTGCGGCGACGACGTAGTAAGGATTCATCTTCTTCACCATTGGTGTCGCCATCGCGGCTAGTACGGCTAGCGCGGGTTCGGCTCCGACTCAAAGATCGACTCAAAGACCGACTCCGCGACCTCTCATCAAGTGTCACGGATCGGCTTGCACCAAGACTTCTCGACGACTGGTCTTGTGAATCACCAACTAGCGGGTCATGGGATTTAACTCGCCTTGCCATACGCCAGAAGTCGCCTTTAGGCTCCTTAGCTGCTTCGGGATCAGGAACAACCACTGACGATGCATTTTGGCCATCTCTCTCGACCTCTCGCAAGCTCTTAACCACGAGCGGTGGTCCATCATCAACTGAGTGCCTCTCCTGTAGTCTCTGAGCCATTTGAAGTGACCGCAGTGTGTCACTTGGGGTGTATTCCTGCGGGCCCTGAATGCTGGTCGACGGACTTAGACTGTTATCCTGTCTGGGATGAGGTAGCATGCCAAATTTGATGTCACGCGAAGTAGGGACACCTGGATCCGCGTCTGTATCTGTCGTCCGGCTCTCCTGGGGGCTCTCTTCAGTATCATCCTGATTTATCCCACTGCCAGACGCTTCTTGGATTTGCGCATCAGAAGCACCCCTTCTTTTCTTACTCCCTGGCCCCGTTTCTGAGCCAAATCTCGTCATCTGCATGCTGAGCAATGTGTCCTGACGTCGCATTCTGGATTGCTCCTTGAACAATGGACCCATGCCCCTGAGTGCCTTTTCAAACCAAAACAGTCGGACAAGTACTACAGTGGTGTGAATCACAATTGGCGTTGTCAGGCAGAAAGAAAAGTACCAAATAATTTGCTGATACAGCTTGGCATCATTTAACAAAATGGTGTTGAGACCACTCTGCGTTACGGACGACACTGCCATGAAGAGCGCATCCACATATCTCATATTCCGTTGCCCATACACTATCACACTAGCCAAGATGCCCATGCTGATAATGTAGATATCTGAAGTTAAACTTTGTGAACAAGAGGCTGCATTCTAGTCACTTTTGATTGGGTTTGAAATTTGTTCCTTCTTCTACGATACAATACTCCAGTGAGATCATGATTGAGGAGGTTTCACAGGGTTATTGGACCATAAGGAGAGAGCAAAGGAGAGTGCTAAGTAAAAGTCCATCACTTATTTTGGCGAAACCTTCAAGTCTTTCAGACACCCAAGCACCCAAGCGATAATCGTGACTTACAGTGTATACCAACAAACGTGTTGAACATGGTCTTCCAGACGGACACAATCGCCCGTCTCATTGTGTATTTGAGATCAACATCCATGGCAACATAAAACCCGACAAGCTCTTGCCACTACTGTCAAAATCCTCAGTTATAGAGCGCGGCAGATCCGTTGCCGATTGCCCGATGTATTTCAGAGACACCCCGAGTAAATTTCTTTTGGCTTGGATCAACGACAGTTTCTTGTCACCTGCCTGCATTTATTGGGCGTGATGCAACGGGATGTGCACCAACTGCGCGCAACCCCGCCATCTGGATTCCCCAAGACTGGGGGCCATTACTAACACATTTACTACACGCTATCGCATTCGCTTTGACCATTTCTTGCGCCTAATCCATGTTATAGCCTGCCCTACAGTGTTATGACTATGGATTGTCATCGAGATCCAGCAAGAATAGTGGGCGTGTTAATCACATCGTTGACGATCTCTGTCGCAAGCCGATTCATTCCAGCAGCCGATTCCTATTAAATAAACTGTCCTTTCTACTGTAGTAAATTTATATATTTCGGCGGCTCCGACGTGCATGGAATTCGTGAGCCGCAAAACGGCCACCCCAAACAAAAACTCTGCCACCCTATTCTTCGACCGCTCGAGCCCGATTCTGCAACCTAAGCTTGTGCGCCGTCTCTCAAACCTTTCTTCTATGCCTATTTGTGGCCAAAGTGCCCGACACTGTTCCTAATGTGATCAGGAATCTAACAAACAAATTCACTCGTTCCACGCACGTGGTGCAGGAGGCAGCGAAAAGCATAATCACCGTAAACTTGCATGCATGACGTTCTGACAGCGAGATGACAATGATTCTATATCCAAGTACATTTTTTGAGAGCGACGTCTAGATCCGGTGAGGGTAGTCATATTATAGCCCCGCATAAATTAATACAATCAACTCCGTTAGATGGTTTTGTTTGGCTTCCTCAGTCACCGGTTATCGCTTATGGCATCTAGAGTCGTCTTGACCAGAACTTGTATAGAGGCGCAATCACAACACGAAATGTAGAAACTGGTTCTACACCGTTTCAGGACTGTTGTAGTTGTTTCATGTGGTTGTTTCGTTGGTGGTCCTCTAATACAGACACTGGGCGCGCATTACTATCGAGCATGTATGTGACCTTTATAGTCCAACGTATCAGGAAACTAAAAGTAACTACCAAGGGCTGTTGAACTAACTCAAGCGGCCATGGGTGACAGAAAGGTGATCAATAAGTACTATCCACCGGACTTTGATCCTTCAAAGCTTTCAAGGATCAAGGCGCCAAAGCGCTCTGGCGCTGCTGCTCTACAAACAGTTCGCTTGGCTGCGCCATTTTCCATGCGCTGTACCACTTGTGGCGAATTTATATACCGAGGACGCAAGTTCAACGCCAGAAAACAACCCACAGGAGAGGAATATTTGGGAATAAAGGTCATACGATTCTATATTAAATGCCCGCGTTGTTCTGGGGAGATCAGATTCAAAACATCCCCCCAGATGAGTGACTACGTCACCGAGTTGGGAGCTGTTCGAAATCATGAACCATGGCGAGACCGAGTCGCGGAAGAAGAAACTCTTGAACAACGGCTGGAGCGCCTAGATCGCGAGCAACGTGAAAAAGACGAACTAGAGGAGCAAAGAAAGCTCTATGGCATTAACGCACCTGGGTCAGAATCTATCAAAAACGCTGATGATGTAATGGCAGCTCTCGAGGCAAGTGTTGATGTATCAAAGAAAGAAATGGAACGAGAAGAGTTAATCGACGATCTACGAGCGAGAAATGCAAGAATAGAACAGAATGCGAGCAAGATCATGGCTCTGGCTGAGAAGGCGATCTCTGCCAAGGAAGATGAAAAGAAGCGAGAGGACGATGAAGCTGATGCTGAAGAAGCTCGCAAAGTTTTCTCGCGTACTGCTAATGGCACGACTATAAAGAAAGCCGTAGCACCCCCACCGCTGCCCCCAAAGGAGCCTGCCGTACCAGTACTTGGACAAGGGGTTGTCAAAAAGACATTGGTCAAGTCGAAGACCAACTCTCTTGGTGTTATTGTCAAGAAGAAAAAATCTCTTGTCTAGACTGATCTTTAGAGACGAGATTTTACGTTGCGTGTAATGAAGTGATGTGTAACTGTAATTTATCCAATAATTTGTTTCAAAAACAGGAAGTTAAGACAATGGTACAACAGATAAAATCAATACAATGAGAAAATACAGGTAACATTAAATCGTTATTCGTCGTCAAAGTGAAGATCTGGGATATCGAGGTGGAAAAACGGCGTGTTTGTCGACACAACTGGGAGGAATTCTCCATCAGTGGACAACAGAGATGCCGTGTCACGCTCCTCCTCATCACGGTATTTTCCTTTTCGTCTATGCTCGCTATCATCCTCTGTCGAAGGGAGATCAGTGAGATTAAGCCCGCCACGCGCTGTTGCTTCCAAATAGTGGGCAACGGGACGTGAGGTTTGCAAATTGCCTCCAAACGACTCGGATACCAATGCGCGGCGAACCCACGGTGAGAGAATGCCCACAAAGTGATACTCAACCTCTCGGTCAGCGTACTTATTGAGCACTTGTCGGATATCAACCAGCGCCTGCAATCCAGTTATATCGATGCGTGGTGTGCATGAAAAATCAAAAACCACTGCTCGGAGAATTGGCCTTGGGTCGGTGTAGTTGGTATCGATCTTGGGGTGGCGAGGACCATGGTCATTCCAAGGTCGATCTCCGAGACGCACGTTAATATTTTGAATACCTCGTCGAGTCTGGGAACGAATTGTGTCCACCAACAGATCCGCCTGGCGAGAACAGTTCGGATATGTGAATGACTCAGTGGGCCGAAAAACAAAGACTCCACGAGGTGGGGGCAAAACTTCGACGTCCGGGTTTATGTTCTTGTGACTCAATGGCACCCACTTGTACCTCTTCGGACCAGGCACAACGCTGCTGCCTCCAAATGAATTAAATCTTGAAGGCCGGCCTTCCACAACGGGCTGCTTCTTGATCACAGAATCTGTATCCTCAGCTGAGCCAAGCTCGGAACCAGCAGTTGCCTTGCGCTTCTCGTCTGCAATGCTTCCGGATGGTGACGTCTGTCGCTCAACAACGACCTCTCCGGCAGGGCGCTGCGAATCAACAACCTGTGGATTCTTGAGCGAAACGTATTCAACACGTCCCAAAAACTGTGCTGACGGAAACGTAATCCGGACCAGCAGGAAGACAAGCGAAGCGGCAAAGGAAAAGTAAATGCCTGCCTCCAGAGACACAAAAACTGCCAGAACTACGTCGACCAAAAAGATAACGCACTCCAACGGAGATGACTTCCAAAACTTGAGCGTCACCTTGTAACTGGCCATGAGATCGGACACAGCGTGAATGATGACTGCCGACAAGGTAGCACTTGGAATCCAGTAAAAGGTTCCTGTGAGGCCGTACACTGCTACAAGCACAACAGCACCAGTGAAGATACCAGAAAGAGGGGTTCGCACGCCGCACTTTGATTTGAGAGCGGACCGTGAAAAAGAGCCAGTGGCAGGGTACGCAGAGAAGAACTGACCGATCAGGTTCGTAACGCCAATAGCAATGACCTCCTGGTTTGGGTTGATCTTATAATCGTTTATCCGCCCAAAAGACTTAGAAATAGCAATATGCTCAAGTAGAAGAATCACAGTCGAAATCGGAATGTCAGATGCCATAGCACCAATGAGACCCTGGGGAACTGGGTGCACGCCAACGTCTTGAAGGCCACGGGGAACGGTCTGAAGAATTTTGATTGGATATTTGTGAGTGGCTTTGTGGCCCTTGCAGATACCCCACGAAATCAGAGTCGCAAAGATAATTACAATGGCATTTCGAAGCACGCTAGCAAAGAAACAGAAGCGCTTGTATCGCGGATGCCGACGGCCGAACCAATCGAAAAACCATCGAGCAAAATAGAGGAGGAAAAGAGGAACAAGGCCAAAGGCTGCATCCAGCTTCGTATGCTTGAGGTTCTTCAGTGTGTTAACCACCACTTCGTATGTAGGTGCGTTAGTGTTGAACAGAGCACTGAGGCCCAGCAAGGATGGGACCTGGCCAATCAAAATGGTAAACGCTGAGCCTGTCATGAAACCCATGACAGCTGGAATAGGGAGATATTCCAAGATAAAGCCAAGTCGCAAAACACCTATGGCGAGAGCAATAGAGCCACACATAAGAGCTAGGGTAGTCGCAATGACAACCGGGTTGGAGTACTCTGGATGTGAGGATTGAACGTGGATGATAACCTTTGAGACCTGTAGAGACATGACCGCCACTGGACCAATGGACACATCTTTTGAGGTGGCAAAGAAGCAGTAGATCATGACACCGACGAAGCTTGAGTAGAGGCCGTATTGCGGTGGCAAAGTGGCAATTTTGGCGTATGACATTCCCTGAGGAACGACAACCGCTCCAACCGTCAGGCCTGCAATAAGGTCACTGGAGAGCCAAACAAGGTTGTATCTATAGATCCACTGTGCGATTGGAAATAGTGAAATAACATAATTTTTTGCCTTTTGCCCAGGATTTCGGAACACCTGTTTGGCAAAGTCTTTTGTCGAAATGATGGGCTCCTCAAAGCTTGTCACTCGAGGCACTCCGCTGTGAAATGCTCCAGTGCCGGCCTGTGGTGGTGGCACCGGGTAGCCGGGCGAATGAGTGCCGATTTGCTCGACATCACCAGCAAGGCTTGGCTCCTCGTACACCGGGAGCGACGACATGGCTTGCGTGCGTGGATGTATGTGTCAGCAAGATGTCTTGAAGAACCGCTTGCACGGCGAACTCGTACAATATATATAGGTACCTAACGTCCCGAGGTAACTAATGATTCACTTTCTTTGCAAGCTCCTTTCGATATTCTGCATTACCAATAACGGCGGGGCGCGCATCGCACCAACTCACGTGAAGTCGCAAATCGACGTTCTCATGCGCCAAGTCTGCATGATAACGACAGGGGAATTTCTGAGGGCACTACGCGGAAAACTTTTCCATTCCTGTTAGGCTCTGAGAATGGCAGGTTTTCATCAAGAAGCTATTCTTAAACCATCACTTCGAGGATACGACATTTCATGGAAAAATACTAGTTTTTATACGCGATGACAGGTTTCTCAATGCTGTGCGGCGGCATTGGCCGCACAATCAGGTTTTCTTGAAAATCGTTGATGTAAGCTCTCTGTACACCTATGTCGCAAAACGCGAGTCCAACTTTTGGTATGTGTTCAGTGAAGACACTCTTTTCATGTGCTCAATTGCCAACCATTCTTTGCTTGCGCCTGCGTCATTGCGTCAGTTACAGATAAAATATGCATGTGTCGCGCCGCATGTGGCTTATATAGGGGATTTTTCAAATACTGTACTTACCAGGGTGACAAAGGTGAATAGCAGGATACAGGTTCCGTGAGACTCAATTCGCGCCCAGGCGCTGGGAAACGCAGTGAGTGAAATTCCTTGCAGTGGCAGATATGTTTATTGTAATATTGTACTCCTAGGACTGGCAGCGTACCCCACCAAGTGTAGTATACGCGCACATCAGTGACGGCCTGTTATTGTTTTGTGCTGCCATGACATGATTAGGCTGCGACACGGCGCAGATTAAGTTGACAAGTACATTAGATTCATGATGCCGCGGGCATACGACAGTTATACTCGAGCCCTCAGAGCTTGGATCAGAGACACTGATCGTATGTCGAACTCTTATTTCTTTGAGTTGATATTAATTGCATTTCAGGCACGTTATTGCATCGGGGCCCTTCCGCTATCTGCCTTTGCATGCCTTGAATTTGGCCAATTAAACCCTTTGGTGAGTTTCTCTACTCTCACTCGCGAAGTTTTACGAACTCCTCTAACCATTATACGAATCGAACCTAAAGCGGTCTGTTCTCTTATTACTCTCGTTTTGCTGAAGAACCAGGAATATGAGCGGGAAAAAAAGTCGAAAGTGGCGTGTAAGCACGTCACCGAGGACGCCCATATTCTGCATATCCCATGGCTTTGAGAGACGCATCCCTGAAATTTCAGACTCCGCCTTTGTGGTCCAATAACCACGTCTGTAAGAACAATATGCGCTATGTGTGATCAACCGGTTTTTGATAGAAGCACTAGTCTCAGCGTATATCGTTATGCAATTGAACCAATTGTGCAGCACGAACAATGAAAAAAGTTCTATATGGCAAAATCTGTTATGAGCCCTCTCTTTTCATAGATCTTCTACGAAATCAATGATCGACAATGCGCTATTCAAGCTTCCGATCTGTGCAGGAGTCTAACGGACGTAGCCGAGCGCCTCTCCCAAACAAGCTAAAGTTTATCGAATTTTCACGCAATCTTTTGGTGTGCTGAGTTGGCGTCATATATTGCTCATTGTACGCGAAGTACTCAAGGACTCTGTAGCACAAACGAATGATCGCAATTTCCGTTCTTCGAATTTCTAATGAAATTGTTTCAGCAGGCATCAAATCGAATAAGAATTCAAAATTATTGTTTGGGATTTGAGATTGGGAAAGTAAAGAGTTCGTCAAAGCCAGTCAGCTCAAACAAGGGATAAAATAAAGCAGATACTTTTTAGCAGCCGAGGCAAAAGGGAGCCATCTGGGAAAAACAATATTTTGCGTGCGACACCCGTGTAGTTGATATTAAGCTCAATGTTGTGGCACGGTCATTCGTCAAGTACAGATCGCTGTCAAAGATAGGGTATTCTCGAATTTGGCAAGCAGCCACATGTCAAGGGCCAGATGTGGTGGCTTAATCGTCGTCCTAGTGGGCCATTCGCGTTGGCTTCATTCCCTTCAATTAGGACATCTCACCTGACATGACTAAGTTCCGAATTTTTTGATGTACTCCAAAAGCCTACTTCCACAGCAGCAATAAGAAATACCACATGGAGAACTCTAACAAATTCTACAGAAATTATTTGAACAGCAGATAGGACAGTGAGTCGAATAGGAATTTACCATAGGTTCGTAGCGACAGATCATACATGGATACACCCCCGCAGACAAGTACGCGAATACGCACATATGGATCGTCTCAGAACCTGTTTATCGATGATTCTTAATATGTAGTTACGTAACCTCAAAATATTCCCTATGGGCGCGCCGTATTCTGCCAAGAACCGATGCACGGAATATGCACCTCATGCACAAGTTCCTCGAGTTTGGGCACATACATCGAAAATATCTTCTATACAGCGACGGCCAGGTAGAAGCGGGAAGCTGCCCAGCGATCTTTGTGTTTGCTCATGTTGACCCGAGTGTTAGCACCCATCTCGAGGGGTCTGCGCTCTAGCAAGGTTTCTAATAGATTCACTGGGCCAGCATTATGCCCAGAATGCGCGAACGTTATTCAACAAAGGTGGGTGTCCTACACCCGGCAGAGCATGAGGTCAAAGACGATTACAGCGACGAATATGCAAATCGCCAAACTTGTTCCACGATCTGGAAGAGTCGACCTCATTGATTCCGATGGAGGTTTTCACAAAAATGCTAGACTTTCGGAAACTCTTCAGTCGTTGGATCTACGGCGACACAAGCTTCAAATTGTGCGGATGTCACCAACTGTGGACAATGAGGACCCATTAGTTACATGCAAAGTAGTTGAAGTCGTGGAACAGCCGGACTCTATGCCTCAGCAACTATTGCGCAAAAAGGAGAAGAAACGAAAGGAACGAGTACCTAGATCAGAATCAAAGGAGGTGCCCGTCTCGTGGAATATATCACTATCGGATCTTGCTGCGCAAAAGCGGAAGGCAGTGGAATCAGTGCTTTCACGAGGATATACTCTCCAATTAGTTTTGGCTCCAAAACGAGGTACGCGTCGGCCGGAGTTTACTGATCTTGAAGTTGAAAAACGGCGAGCTCTTGTCGCGAGGTGCCAATCTCTTTGTGAAGAGTACGGGGTTCAATCTCGTAAACCAGACGGGGATATTTATTCTCGTGTGACCCTCATCTATGCCCCGAAGACAAAATAAGGGCGGGCATTCGTGGTGGCTTAGCGTCGGCAACACCGCATGTAAATAGTGATCGTAAAATAATGCATAATACTACCTCGAATCATGCATGACTAGTTGTTACTTTGTTATACTGTAGTTCTACGTCTGTATTCAGTCCAACGAGTAAACGGCAACCCCGCCTTGCAAGTCGTTTTTCAAGGACCTGCCGTAATATGGCATGCCAATATATAGCCGCCTTTTCCCCTTGGTCTCGCTAACGGCAATGCTGGAGCCGAATCCGTTATAATAAGGCGGTGGGCCCGAGCTCACAATTGTGCGCACATTCATCGGGTCGTGCAAGTCCAGTTCCCATATACTGCCCTTGAAATCCTGAGCATATGGGGAGGAGATATAAACCATATTGTTATGCCGAGTTCCCTGGAACCCAAACTTGGTCCATGAAACTCGATCCGGACTAGAGACTTTAGAAACAAGCTCCGGTTTCTGTTTCAGGGGATCCCCAATATCGTAAATGTAGACGAACCCACACTGGGTACACGACCCTTCATCTTCCTGACTGGAACCAACTATCAGAAGCCCATCATCGCCTCCAAGAAGAATATCACCTCCAAAACTACCATGCGCATCCGGCTCGAGACTGAAAACAAGCCTCAACGTCTCGCCATCGAATCCGTATACTGTGTTAAGGCCCTCAGCCCCAACAACAATGTAACGCTTCCCCGTAGTAGCGCGGGCAATGGTAACTCTAGACCCAAACATTGAAAAGGCAGCTCGCTTCTTAGGACAACTAATCGTCTCTACAGATTCTCGTGTCGGGGGAACCAGTACCGTACCGTCATGGTTGTTTTCTAACACCCTTGTGATGTACTTTCCTGCAACAACGCATACCTCTCCCTGGTGAGGTTTCCCGTTAGAGTCTGCATATGGCGCTCCTATAATCAGGTCTGTAGTACCATCTCTATTGATGTCGCCACTGGCGAGATACTCGCCCACAAGCTTGCGGCCACCACTGCCATATCTTTTGGAAGTTGAGTCAATGCTAATTCTTAGCACGGGCTCACCGTCATCGTACAATTCCAGTTCACTGATGCCAGGGCGAGATATACACAGGATATCGCGACCTGATACAATGAGGCCAATTGCACTAGCACCAAATCGATAATTATACGTGTAGCCCTCAACGGCGTCCGCGGCTAATTCACTGGATGAGATAAGTGGTATCTGTTTGAGCTCCCTGCTTATACGCATGTGCCGCCGCTGTACTTCAGAATCGCGGAGAACAACCAGTCCAGGATGGAATCCTGTCAACTGAGGAATGCTTGTGTGAACAATGTCATCGAGTGGGATCACATATGCACTTCCAGGAGGGTTTGAGCCATCGGTCAATCGGCCGTCAAACGGTGCTCCCACAGCCAGACACATATCGCCATTCCAAAACTTTCCAACGGCAAGCGAAGAGCCAAACTGACTTTGTTGCTCCCCTGTAGTGAAGATATAGTCAAGGGTGGTGCCTCTGTCTCTGTCTGGAGAACTCCGAAGCCACGCCGCAGACTCGGCTCCTGACTCTTCAATACCTGTTATGTTTTTCGTCAATTTTTCTTGATCGTCAAAGAGCGATGTACATACAGACGAACTGTGTAGTTTTCGATACCGCATGCCTTCAAAAACAGCACATATGCTCCACGGATCATCGCTTGTCCCTTCCTCAAACCATCTGTCCAGATTCTTACTACAATGCCTGGCTGACATCACCATTTCTGACAACCCACCCAGATAGTACGACTCAAGATTGTTGAAAAGCATTGGAGACGAACGCGCATAAGAGCTGTGGAGAGCGCGCACGATTGAGCGTTCAGCCTTGAGTCCTGCGTGGCCACGCCTCATGCAATATTCAAGTTGTCCTGCACTGATAGTATATCCGGCTCTCTCAAAGATGTTTAAAATATCGGCCTTCGGATAGTCCCACGAAAATTCTAGCCACGACGTGTCAGTGTCACTCGATAACAACCTGTAGAGCAGAAGAATGTCCCCGCCGATATCCAAAACTTGGTGAGCCTTTGACGTATCCCCATCAAAGTCCCTCTCAGCCATGGCTCGTAACAATCCTTCACGAACCCCCAGCGAGTGCCATGACACATCTGCGACTTGATGGACCATCATCCCATAAATAAATGCCCGTAGACCGGCACCGGCCAGATCATGTGCATCAGAGCCAAACACTCTCCGTCGGATGCCGTCCCAGAGTCCTCCTGAAGCCATCCCTACCTCCTGTTTGCTCGTATTATATTTTTCATTCCAATAGTCCACCGCTACCTTCAGAAACGGTGGCCAATGCGCTGCCTCTGCCGCCTCCGCTTGGCCCATACATGTGTAAAACGCATCGGGAAAGAATGTTCCAGCGTGTGTAAACATTGGGAGGTCCCCTACAGAGTGAGGGAAAAACGATTCGGCGCGAGAAAGAACCGCCATATGAACACTGTTGTCAGAACCTATACTTAACACAACTGTGACTGTCAGTAGCGTTACCCCGGAACCAAACCGGCTCTCACGGATAACTCTCACAAGCACCTAAAGATTATTGTTAAGAAATAGATATTCTGCCTATAAGCTTTTCCAATATGATCGAAGCTGACGAGTTGCGTAAGCTCCTAACGATACCGGCCGTGCCGATGTGGCCAGGATTCTTACCTTACTCCGCAAGCTAGCACCAAGCCGGCAGCAGCTTGACAGATAAGCAGATACTTAATCATATTGACGAGTTCAGCCGGCCGGGAGGGGCCTCTGACTACAATCCAGTTGTCAGAATGTTGCTGATGTCTCCGTCCAAAGCGGGGCGATGACGGGGTTCCTGTGCACAGCCGTTCATCTAATGCATTATGCAACGGTTACAGGCATACATGCAGGAGATGACAGATTAATAACCAACGACTGGAAATCGCGATAGACTGAACCACTGATTATGCAACTAACGGCTTCTCGGTCGTCACGTATAGTCAAGTCAGCTGCTTCAAAAAAGCAGAGAGCAAAGGAAGGCAACTTGCCACTGCTGCCGAGCGACATAGGCTATATCAAGTCACTGGAGGAAGGCAAGGCAGAACGAGCAAAAAGACAAAAAGAACACTATGCAAAGCTTGACGCCACTGGACCGGCAAAGCTTGAATGGGAGTTGCCGCCAAAATTTCTTGATCGAATAGACAATGTCATTAAACTAGTGCTCGGAAAAATGTGGGAGCCCATACCGGACAAGGGGCTCGGTAGAGAAGGACGTGGTAACGTTTTTCAATTTCGAGCCAGTGCTCCACCGCTGGTAATGCTAACTCACTTGCATGGCTTATTTATTCATAATTCCACTCTTGTTGATAGATCAGTTTTGATTGCTACACAGAGCGGCAAACTCCGGAGACTGATTGTTAACTTGGTTGATGGCGGTGACGTCCTGATTACAGCAGACCAGTACTATTCATTGCTGGAAAAGTCTTGCAGTGAAAGCAACGCCGGCTGCATTTCTGCGTTTCGCCGGTTTCTTGTACAGCACCCGAGTGCGGTGATGGTGACGCATGATGAGCTGACATGCGCCGGCGCAGAACCAGGTGTTTTGCTTGCGAATGGGTTCCTGGTTCTACAAAATGGAAAGGGAAATGTGTACAATATGTCTGTTCCCAACATAGGCTCGTACTTGAAGCTTGTGACAAGCTGTCGCAGGTATGTTTGCAAGACACTTTCGAAACTTCCATGGAAGGAGCTACCGGAAGAAACGCTACAATCTCGTTGGACCTCGAATAAAATGTACTGGAAAGATTTCAAGGGCGCCAAGCTGGATTGGGTATTTTATGATTGCATTGGCGGCGGATGGTGTGAAGCGTTTTCAACCCCCGTTGGCCGCGGTTGGAAACTTACAGGCAAGGCTCTGTAGGTCCTAATAGCTCTTGCGGTGGACACGGGTCACCTGGGAATGAAGATATGTAAATTGAGTTAGTTAACACGGAATGCAATATAGAGACTGCATGATATGCGCATAAAGGTTACCCGCCTTCTGGACCTTGATTACAGCTGAAATGTTAAGTCGAGTTAGAAACTCGCCAGTCGTCGATTCGGAGATGTCGTAAGTGGTTGTGATTTAGAAAGAGTACCACGAGTGAACGATAGCTGTGCCAAGCTGCGTTTGCATCGATAATTGAGCCATCGTGCTAACAACAGGAGTTTCTTGGACCGGCCACGGGCTGAACTGACCGATGCCGAGCGGACGATGCTCGAGGAATATGAGTTCAGTCACGGACCACTATCTGTTCTCCAAAATGCAGTCCAAAATCACTCGATGATTTTGATCTCCTGTAGAAACAACAAAAAGTATATGGGACGTGTCAAGGCTTTTGACCGCCATTCAAATATGGTTCTTGAGAATGTTAAAGAGGTAAGATTTGTCCGAGCATGTTACTTTATGTGCTAGCGGTTTCATTTGCAGTTGTTGTCTGAATATAGTTTGTTGCAACGGCCCTGATTTGGCTCCAAGTTGGCTAACCGTTGCCTGGTTGATTGACTTGAAATGAAAATTTCAGCAGAGATTCATGCGAGTCAATACTATACTAACGTCAGATGTGGGACGAGTGGCCACGAAATGCCAAAGGGAAAAAAGGGAAAAAGATTCCCAGAGATCGGTTTATTAGCAAAATGTTTTTGCGAGGTGACTCTGTCATCCTAGTTACCGTAGTCCCTCAATCCAGTTGAGATGTCCGTTTTAATATAACATTTTGATGACCAGCACGAACACGACGTAACTACATTGTAGCTAGCTAGATTACAATTACATGCGACGAGACTGTTTAGCACGTTGCTTACGGGCGTCCTTTTCACGCTGCCTCTGTTCGATCTTCTTCTGTTCGGCAGCGCTGAGCTTGGGAACATTGTCGGCCGCCTCGCGTTTGGCTGCTGCCTTCTTCTCAGCCACCGCCTCAGCCTTTCGCTCGTCCAAAACCTTTTGGACGCGCTTTTGGGCTGCCTCACGAGTCGCCTTGATCTTCTTGGCTACTTCTGGTCTCCAAGGCTTGAGAGAGGCAAGAACATCAGTAAGGCCAATAGCGGCATCAACAAGACGGGCTGAAGCCTCTTCCTCCTCCTTAGACTTGGGGAAGTTGAGAGACAGAACGATTCGCTGTTCGGGTGCAAGTTCCTCCATAGTCTTGGGTGAGGCATCCCTTTGATCAGTAATAGCGATATACTTGAGAATACCTTCAGATCCCTTGAGGGCTTCAGCAAGCTTCGAAGTATACAAAGTATCCGAGACCTCGGCGCTCTCAGTCATGAAAGTGAATTGCGGCGGAAGTTTAGGCGAATCCGTCGTCTTGGTAAGCGACAGATAGTAATACTCGTCGCGCGACTCCCTCATGTTGCCCTTGTTGACAATGGCAAACACAAACGGTGGGATATCAGCAGCACGCCACGGGCGAATGGTAATCTCAACAGTTTCCTTGGGAGCAACACTCGCAAAAAAGAAGCCACTAACATACTCGATAACGAGAGCAATGATATTCTGGCGACCTAGGACCTGCATGCGGGCCAAGAAAGTAGC
Source organism: Tardiomyces digboiensis (assembly GCA_030570855.1). NCBI lineage: Eukaryota > Fungi > Ascomycota > Dipodascomycetes > Dipodascales > Trichomonascaceae > Tardiomyces > Tardiomyces digboiensis. The sequence continues at coordinate 28,827 of JAJLWU010000031.1, read as the reverse complement.
GGCATTCTCACGACCGGTAGCGTAGAGTGAATACGTGGTGGGACCGTCGTCAACAGTGAGCTTAATATTTTCGCTACCAGCCTTTTCCACAGAATTGGCTTCCGAGCCAACCTGATAGAATTGAGACGTAAGGACATCTCGGTGGGCGCCCACCCAGTTGCCTACCTTGCGACGGTTGAAGTTGAGACCAACGACGTACGAAAGGACGTACGCCACGATTGTGACCATGATGAAGGCCTCACGGGTCCAATCGCTGGCGGCTATTCTTTCTCGAACACTCATATTGTTCCACACCTCTGCAGGAATAGCCGTAGTGTTCGTGCCCAAGAAATTTGCTCTAGAGTTAGTTTAAAGTTCAGTTGCGACTTTGGGCTTTTTGCGTTTATTTCAGCGGCTCGTCAGTTTGATCCCCCGCGAAACTCAACGCTTGCTTAAATTAAAAAAATTATAGTTCAAAATTGAGGCTAGCTTAGGGCCCAGAAAACCAGGCACAGGAGCCAGATCAAAAGCAGATAACTTACAGCTTGACAATCAGAGGCGGTTCCAATGCAGCAGTGCCAGGGGCATCAGCAGCTGCAACATCCTCAGCTCGAACGCCGATAGCGCCGACGAACAAAAGAAGCGTGGCTACGAGAGACATTGATGTTAGTTACCACGACTATTAGCGGGGTGAAAAAGTGTGGGGGCGGCAAGAATATGCGTTGAGTCTTTAGCGGCGTCGCCTTGGCTGGAAAAAACGGGTAACAGCTGATTTCGCTGACTTGATATTGGTCGCAGTCCTCATAGATTTGGTCTGCAGTCGTCGCTGATAGTTTCGCTTCAAAGAGCTCGACGGGCTCTATGAACCGACTAAAAGATCTGTGCCTACAGACTGGGCTGAGGCTACGGCATACTGTTGTAGCGGCCTCGTTGTGGACTCCAAGGCCGTTTAGTACCACTCGGATCACCCTTGCATCACTCAAAACTCAGGCTACAAAACCGTTGCCGGAGGACATATTGGAAAGAATTAAAAATGTGCCTATTGAAAGATACAGAAATTTTTCTATCGTCGCCCATGTGGACCATGGAAAGTCTACACTGAGCGACCGGCTGTTAGAGCTAACAGAAGTTATCGAGCCCGGAGGAAATGCGCAAGTGCTAGACAAGCTGGACGTCGAGCGCGAGCGTGGAATTACTGTCAAGGCGCAGACTTGTTCTATGCTGTACAATTATAAGGGACACGATTATCTTCTTCACTTGGTCGACACCCCGGGCCACGTTGACTTTCGGCAAGAAGTATCGCGTAGCTACGCATCTTGCGGAGGCGCTTTGCTTTTGGTGGACGCGAGTCAAGGGATCCAGGCTCAAACGGTTGCAAACTTCTACCTGGCATATTCGTTGGGGCTCGAATTAGTTCCTGTAATTAATAAGGTGGACTTGCCACATGCAGATGTTTCACGGACTAAAGAGCAGATTGAGACGATGTTTGAGCTTGACACGTCTGATGTGGTTTCCATATCCGCAAAGTCTGGGCTGGGAATCGAAAGTGTTCTGCCCGCTGTTGTTGACAGAATACCAGCACCCAACGGAGATGACACCAAGCCCCTGCGAGCCTTGCTGGTTGACTCGTGGTTTGATCCTTACCTGGGCGTGGTGCTTCTCGTGTATTTAACAGATGGTGAGATCCGAAAGGGCCAGAAAATTGCATCGATTCATACTGGATTGAAGTATGAAGTTCGCGACGTTGGAATAATGTATCCCGATAAATGTTCTACTCCGTCCCTTACGGCTGGCCAGGTGGGCTACGTGATACCCGGAATGAAGAAAAGCGCAGAGGCACACATTGGAGATACCTTCATGACTGTTGGTCAAACAGTTGATCCACTGCCTGGATTTGAGGAAGCCAAGCCCATGGTATTTGTCGGAGCCTTTCCTGCGGAGGGAGCCGACTTTGAACGCTTGGAAGAGAGCATGAATCAACTGACCTTAAATGACCGCTCGGTTACTCTTGAAAAGGAGTCTTCTAATGCACTTGGGCAGGGATGGCGGCTGGGATTTCTTGGAACATTGCACGCCTCTGTATTTCGGGAGAGACTTGAAAAGGAGCATGGCGGCAATTTGATAATCACGGCCCCAACGGTCCCCTATAAAGTTCTCTACAGGGATAACACAGAGGTCATCATCACTAATCCCGATGATTTCCCTGACAATAGTGTATCTTTCAAAGTTGCTGACTATCAAGAGCCGTATGTGGAGGCACTTATGGCCATGCCCCAGGAATACATTGGCTCTGTAGTGAAGCTTTGCGAGGCAAATCGAGGCGAGCAGATATCAATTGATACTCAACCGTCGGGTCAGAGTATGGTCAAGTACTATATACCTCTGGCTCAATTGGTAGACGACTTTTTCGGAAAGCTCAAAGGTGCCACCAAGGGTTACGCATCACTGGATTACGAGGATGCCGGGTATCGCTCCTCTCGACTTACAAAAATGGAGCTGCTCGTCAATGGCCAAAGCGTAGATGCGCTTGCCCAAGTCATGCATACGAGTCAGGTGCAGGAGCGTGGCCGCGATTGGGTTAAAAAGTTTAAGCAGTATCTTCACTACGAGCTATTTGAAGTGATTATTCAGGCCAGGGCCAACGGTAAGATCATTGCACGCGAGACCATCAAGGCTAAGCGCAAAGATGTCTTGGCACGCCTGCATGCTTCTGATATTTCGCGACGCAAGAAACTGCTTATTAAACAAAAGGAAGGCAAGAGACGCCTTCAGTCTATCGGCAAGGTCACCATTCCACAGGAGGCGTACCAGAGCTTTCTTGCAAGATAAGTGTAGCATCTAGCATGGCGAGAGCAGGGGTATTCACTTGGGAACGTGACAAAAAACCCATGTACATATAAATATTTTGCATTGTTATCATAATTAATTGTTTAGACAAGGAAGTGCGCTAAATTCCAGATTTCTATTGCACTTCGCAAACCACTCAATTTCGTGATCTCTTCTTCTCCGGAGTGCCAGCATCTGCCTCGGGTGCTGATCCGAACTGGTTGCGGACCGCTTCCTCTAAAAATCTCCGAAGTCCCTCCTCAGGATTTTCACTATTTACAATCTCCTCCAGTCGCCGGCGCTGCTCAGGGTCTACATTCTCATCCATGTCTTCTGCCGAGTATCTGACGGTAGCGGTTGTTGGAAACTGCTCCAATTCACGTGTCTCAGGAGCCGTCACTCCATCTTGCAATGCCCTTAGATATTCGATTACTTCAGGAAACTCGTCCTCTTCCTCAAGCTTTTCCAGTGGCTGATGTCAGTGCTCGCCGTACACCTGTTTGATCGAGTCTCACTTACTGTTTGGCCATCGCGATTTTTGATCTTGTAGTCCGCCTTGAGCTCTTCAACAATGTACTTTGCAGAGAGAACATCTTCGACAGAATGTAGAGGAGTGTCGCCTTCTTCATCCATAATATTAATGTCTCCGTTAGCATCCGTGACGAGATAAGTCAGTAGCTCCAAATGACCGTATGATGCGGCCGCGTGGATGGGGGTGTACCCGTTCTCATCCTTGTCATTTGCAGTATGCTTGCCGCTAGAAATATAGCTTTTAACTACATCTATTTCGTTATCACTCGCTGCTATCCAGATATTAGACATGTCTACTATCAATGTCAAGAATTTGAAGATCGCCGTCCTGCCATAATAAAATTTCAGCCGCGCATCTACCGCTCCAATGGATAACATTGTATTCCATGGCTTAAGAGCATTATTAAGAAAAGGTTATGATTTACATAAGAGTATTATGAAGAAGAGATGTTATAGGGCATAGATATTATAAGCAGAAATCTCACCATAGAGGATTCAAAGTTTACTGATATTATTACTAACTTATACTGACGTAACTGCAGTTACTCTTGTACAAGCGTCAAGTCGAGCGTTAGTATTTGACAGACAAATGAAGGACGAGGGGGATCTGCCAGCTGGGTTTGAGTGGTGGCGACGAACGCTTGCTTATAAAACCGGCCTGGGGCTATCACAGGACGAAAAGATAAAATATGAAGAGGATCTGAGAAAGAAGATGCAGGTGGCCCAGTGTCGAAACTGCAACGAATGGAAAGAGTTCATGCTACAAAACAGCCCCACAGTTCGTTTTATGATAGATCAAATTGATAAAGTCGGTGGAAACATTGGTGCGAGCAATATTATTTGTGCAGAATGCGATGAGATGAAGAGCGGAGGGTTTCATCCTCAGCTGGGGATCTTACTCTGCCAAAACAAACTCCATGGAAAGTACCATGCCGAAGACACGCTGTCGCACGAGCTTGTTCACGCATACGACCATTGCAAATTCAACGTGGATTGGATGAATCTTCGGCATCATGCTTGCTCCGAGATTCGCGCCTCCTCCCTTTCAGGAGAATGCCGTATGATGAATCAAATGTGGAAATATGGATTTTGGACGTTTGGCAAGGGTCATCAGCAGTGTGTCAAGCGACGTGCAACATTGTCTGTTAGAGCACACCCCAAGTGCAAGAGCGACCTTGAAGCAGCCACTATCGTCAACCAAGTGTTTGATTCTTGCTTCAACGATACTCGACCATTTGACTCAATCTACAGATAAACCAATTCCACTTTTTGAGTTGACTGTACATATTTAATACTGATTTCTACGCTGCAACAGTTTAGCACCAGGCCGGCAATGACATTGCAACACAAGCGTTCCGAAAATTGACAAAATAAGCATCAATCAGCCACTTTTTGTAGAGGTGATCCTAGTTTGCGCATCGTGAATCCACAGATGATGAAGAGGCAACGCAAGACCAGAGGCTAGTGACTGAGTAAATGTGCCGGTTAGAAAGTGAGATACAGAGAGCACATTACGGATGGGCCGGTACAAATGCCAACCCAGAATACCACGTTGCCGAGGACTTTCTTTCCCCTAAGGTACTTTGTCCGCGAGAGCATTACTAGCGGTATTTGCGACATTTGAAGCAGGAAGAGATAGCCACGCACTTTGCGGAAAATGGCAAACATCACCAACTCATGAATCAGCGAAGAGATGAGGAACGTAAGGACTGAGGTTAGTATACGCATGGTAGAGACAAAAAAGAGTAGACGACATACTCGTAGCACCTTGCTTGCTCACGTTAAGTGCAGACATGCTTGAATGGTAAACGTGGCGCAGTAGAAAGCGATGGACGGGTACATTCCAGTCTTTTGCAAACTGATCCCATGTGACTGAGTTCCACCACTCGCCGTAAAACTCCCTATCGCCAAAGTAAGTCAGCTCGGCGAGTCCGTTGAGAATTGCATCCCAAATAATGTAAAAGACAAGCAGGTACATGACAACAAATGGCGGGATTAAATCAAGAACAACGAGAGGGTATGCCTTTGCCTTGACAATCAGCGGCTGGTCTCGAAGGTCCATAGCACACATGGCGGCAGGATACAGAAATTCCTCTGCTACAAAAATCATACACCAGTAGGTACCAAATGTTGCTGCCGTTTTCTTAAGGAAGTAGCCGAGTCGGAAGTGCGAGGTGCGAGGGTACTCAATCTGGTACACCAGAGTTGGAAACATACTGTATTGAAAGTAGTTCCACAGTGTAATGTTGTCTGGAAACGCAATGGCAGACGACTGGGCGTTGACTTCATCCACGCAGAAATCGATCTCGTCTGTGAGCTCCTGAATCACACTGGCTTCGCATTCCTCCTCTTGAGCAAGCACTAGTAGTTCTCGGGCACGTTCGAGTCGCTTCATAATATTCCAGAAGTAGCCATTGTAGAAAGTGTATGAATGCTGCTTCATAATACACACCAGGGAGTGCAACAGCAAGAATACTCTTCCTATCCATGGAAAATCCATGTAGTCAGAAAACCACAAGAAGAAAAATAAATAACCAGTCTGCCATATGTGCTGTAATATCCATCCCGATCTGTTCCAATCCACGTATCCACGCCGGACCAGGGCTTGAAGAAAGTAAGCCTCATACGTTGCCAGATACATGGCAATGTCAGTCAGGAAAATCTCTAGCAAATCTCGTCTTAAGATATTGAGGATGTTTTTCCCTACAACCTCTTTCTTATCGAAAAAATTGAGTGCCATTTGACGGGAAACAAGGCAACCCATGACGACCCAAAACAACGTGTAAAACCCAAAGAAGACAGATTCACGACTCGACTTCGAGTCTAGAATGCTCTCTGTTCTCTTGCTTGATAGGTTCACAAACTTGAATCGTTTGCCGCTCCGAGGAGTACCAGGAGTTGAGGGGGTTTCGCGCCACTCGCTGCTGGGTCGCGGAGTGAGAGGGGTGATGCTGTCCCTGATATCAAATGGAACTTGGGCTGCCCGAGTCTTTGGTGACCCTGTCGGCGTTTCCGGGTACGTGTTGTCTTGGTTGAAATGAGTCCGGCTCAATCTCCCAACCTTTTGGCTAACCTCTTCACCAATCTCCTTTCGGCTCAGATCTTTCGAGCCTTCAACCACTTCACTGCTACCCATTGAATGTCGCCGCCGACGACGCATTCCATCAGCTGGTTCGCCTCCGATTATAGGGGCCGCAGCAGTGAGTGTTTTCTGCATCTGATGTTAGTTGCCAGTCACTTTAAAAATGAACGTATAGTTTCCACAATCCGTCATATCCCCGGAATAAACTCACAGTAAACGTCGCCGGTTTCTGGTTAGACAATCACACCGCACCAAAACAGTCAGACTAAACTAGAGAGATACTCTCTTTGCAATGTCTGTTAGATATATAGTCCTCTGGAGTAGCAGACCAAATGGCGCCCGATGGCCCGATGCCCGCGAAACCTCGCCCGCTCAAGCCGTGCAATAACCTGCACTGGCATGGGAGAGCCGCCCAGGACGATCACCATCTCATGCATTTACTGGCAAGAATTTATGCAGGCGGTTTCGGCAAGACATCAAATTGTCAGGGGTAACTGAATCCTTTTTACGCTTAGACTTTGGCACCATTCAACTCGGTCACTTTCTGTTCCGCTTCCTATTCCGCTTGTCCGTATCGCCACGGCATGTGGCTGTAGAGAGGACCTCGTGAACGGGACCGCCAACGGGTGCCGATCGGGATTCCCGACCAGATCATCGGCAAACAGCTGTTTTGAAAAGTGCCAAGACTATTCTGGAGACAAATACGTATTAGGGAGGTCGCTGGTTGTAATCTGCCTAGGCCAGCTGAAGCGCGGCGACGTTTTGTTTTCAGTATCAACCCGTTACGGGACACCGGATACACCGGATATTTCGGAAAGGCCCCAGAAGATTTGACATGGTATCTCGGCCCTCGGCATTCCTATTACCGATGAGAGTGGATAATAGAATTGTAAATACGAGCACAAATGTGGGCCTGCGATTGTAAGCTGCAAGGGCGCGGTGCAGCATGATTCATCACAGCAAGATTCAAAGCCGGACCCTGACCGATTCCACTGAGATTGGCTTCTGGCGAAAAGTAGAGCTGTGACACGGCGATTGTCGAACCAACTCTAAGACCCACGTCGGTATCGTGCTCAGTGTCAAGTTTCTACAAGCAAGACTGCTGGAGCTAAGAGGTCTATATGATACCTAGGGATCGTCCCGTGAGAAAAACCCGTATACGACGTACGCGACGTAGGTCCCATGCTTGGTATTATTACCCTCAAAGCTCATATTTTGCGTGCGTGGGCGGACACAGCTTGAGCTGCGGCGGATTCTCAGTAGCTAGAGAGTTAATAAATGTCACGGAAACTCACCCCTGTCAATGCCGAAAAGTCAAAACATAAAAAAAGGAAAGGAAAGCAATAGTCATGAGCAGTACGAAATAGTCTCAAAAACTTGCTGACTGCGGAGCATCTCAGAGAATGCACTCCATGCACACCATGCGGCTGCAAATCAAAAAATTCTCCTTGCCCTTGATTTTTTTCTAGTCGCCCGCAAAAGCACCCGCCAGCTTACTGAACTTCCCATCAACTGCTACTCAATCTGCTTGCAATGAGTAAGACACTTGAGGTACGTCTTTCCAGTGTGAATCAGCTGTTTATTGTGACCATCTATTATACGACAGCGGGTTTTGTGAACGAGCGTACCACCAAAAATGATTGACATGCTAACAGAAGGAGCGGTTAAGCAGCTATAGTGACTCGCTCAACGGGCTACTATCGTTGATTCCCGCGAATTACTACTATAGCAATGAGGATGATAGTGCTAATCAATGGTCCAAAAAGAAGCAGACAAAGGAGGAAGCGCGGGCTGCCAAGATTGCCAAATTCGACCCCGATAGAGAAAAGACTGCTTTGGACGTGACTAGGAAGAAAGAAGTCGAAGCCCAGAAGGGTCGCGATGCCGACGAGGTAGAAGACGAGAGCCACACCTCGGAAGAGGCTGGTAGTTCGAATGACGAGGATAACGAAATATGCGTTGCCTTTGACGACGAGGGAAACGAAATTGAGTTGGAATATCTTAGAAACAAGGTGGCGAAGAAGATGAAGCAAATAGGACAGCAAACCCCTTCTTCAAAAGCGAGGGTAAATCCCGAGGGAATTAATGAGCTGAGAGAGAGACTCGCCAGCCGAATCCAGGAGATGAGAGAAAAGCGCAAGGCACCGGGGACTGGAAACGGCGCCCCATCTTCGCGCGAGGCTCTTTTGGAAGCTCGCCGACAACGCGAAGACTCCATCAAGGCGAGAAAGGCTGCCAAACGCAAGAGAGATGATGACGAAGACGACCAAGAAAACGATGAAGACGATGAAGACTTGAACACGCAGTCGGATGACGATGCTGTCGAGGAGAATGATGTGATATTCAGCACTTTAGAATTCAATGACGGAACTAAGACAAGTGCTGACGGCAAGTCGCTTCGAGCAGAAAAGCGGATGAAAAAGCGCGACCTCCAAGGACAGCTCAAGCATATTGAGGCGCGCAACGCTAAACTGGAAACACTAGATGAAAATAGAAAGGCTAGTGTGCTAGAGAAATCAAATTGGTCTCGGGCAATCCTCCAAGCGTCTGGCGAAAAAGTCCGCGATGATGAAAAACTCCTGCGCAAATCGGTCAAGGCTCAGCAGAAGAAGAAATGGAAGTCTGAGAAAGAATGGAAGGAACGCAAGGAGAATGTAGCTAAGAATATTGCTGCCCGTCAGGCAAAGCGAGAGGAAAACATTCAGGCTCACAAGGAACTTAAAGGACTTCGCGGAAAGAAGCGTACTCAGGCTATAAAGAAGCAGAAGCAGAAGCAGCGTGCTGGTTTCGAGGGCCGCAACAAATCCAAAAAGGCCAAGGCTAAGAAATGAGGTGCCATCTCTACTTTGCATCATTCGGGCACACACTGCCACATAATTTCATGAATACCATGTAATGTAATGAATTTTGTTTTGTCTAAGTTACGGGCGATCTCGATAGACCCCAAAAGAGAAATCGCAGGGCTGAGAAATTTTATAACCGCCGGTGGAAATCAAGTACTTTCCTCGACGTCGCCATATGGAAATATTGACAGTTTCGACACCAGGAGCGTGACAATGATTGTCAGAAACGCGCTCCAGGGAAGCCAAATTCGCCCACTTGCGGGTAAAGGTCCTTTTTTGACGCACGCCAGGTACATCCGCACTCTAAAAGACTCAAACATTCGCATGCCCAGACAGAAAAAGCAGCTTTTAGCGTCTCAACTGAAAATGGCAAAGGCATCACAAAAACTGGAAAAGGGATTTCTGGATGCTATGTTGCAGATGAAGGAAGCGGCCGATGAAAAGGGTGACGCACAACATCAGGGCCAAGGAGGGCCAATCGAGAGCAGATTCGATTTACAGGACCTTCCTATGCTTTTTCAAAACAGTGACAAGCCAATTTCTGAGCCAAGCAACGATGGACAGCCAAAATTTGAAAACCTGTTGTCAATGGGCTTGGGTGAGCCGTCGCATGAAGCGACAAAGATTCGTCGCGGTCGCCAGCCCCGTCTCTTATCATCAGAACAAGTCGAGCAAAGGATAAAGATAATCGAATCGAAGCTTAAGCAACTAAGTGGCCTTATTGATGAGGTTCGCGAAGAAAACGAGAAGAAACTGGCTGACGCTACAAGGACTTATTTGGAGGCTCTTCTCCAAAGCGCCACCACCCAATTGGATGCCATCAGGGATAGAGAGAACAAGAATTTGAGCGAGTTTCAGATAGAAGTGAATTACATTATGAAGCAGCTTGAGGTTGTGGAGCAAAACCCCCAGCAATTTCACCCACTGTTTTGGCGAGCGCTGCAGAAGCTACTAAAGACTCCATTGAGCCCCACAGATAAACCGCCTTATGACCTTCTAGCAAAATGCTTCGAACTTGCAAAGCTTCAGAAGACGCCGAGGCGACGTTTTCAGTGTATCAAGATTGCTGGTGATGTGCTATATGGATACAAGGATGGAATTAGGATGGACCCGGTAAATGAAGTCGAGTATATGGATGCATTGGCTGCCTCTGGAAATACGTATCGTGCTATTGAGATCTGGAAGTCTCGCAGGAACAAGCCCGATGTCAAAGACACCATATACTGGGGTGATGTCGGCCTTTTGTATTATGTGCAAGCAAAGCGTTTGCGCAAGGCACAAGAATTGGCCGATGAGATGACTGAAATGCACGGTTACATATCACCACGCTCTCTTGTTGCTTTGATCCGGGAATATGCTCCGGCCAGTGAAGATTCTCGCATTCAGCAATGTTATAATGCGCTAGTCAGTCTAGTTGAAAACGCGCCAAGGGTTGAGCATACTAAGGAAGTTAGACAGAATTTTGCACAACCAGAGGATGCTGTGGAGTGGTTCAACCGCAAGATATACCCAACTGTAGAGGATTTAGAGGCTGTACTCAAGGTGCTTCTTCACAACTCGTACTGGGAGTTAGCGACAGACCTCATGGACAGAATGCAACGACTTGGACTTGCAACTTCGGTTGATAGCACGCTGAGCGTTCTTGATACATGGACCCGTAAATTAATTGAAAGAGGTAACGTTGGCCGCTTACGAGGCATCACCAGACGTGAGAAGGTGACGGGCAACAATAAGCAGCTAACAGTGCTGATCAGTAAGATCGTTTCCACTCATCCTGAAGTTCTGGATAACACCGCATTTTACGACTCCTGGATGCGCGGTCTTGCGGGGCTTGGACGCTACTCGGACGCATTGCGTGTTGTTGATGCTATGGTAGAGCGCGGGATCCAGGTCACGAACTTGCAGGCTGCATCCTTAGCAAAAGCTCTTCTCAAGAAAAAGCAACTTGAGGCTGCTCTAACTCTCCTTACAAAGATAGAAAGGAGAGATGCCGGCTCGTGTTTGCCATCTCCAACTGGTAATCTATATGCCCCTTTCATTCAGTACGGGTCACGGCGCGGCGATCACGAACTTGTTTATCAGATCATTGGACGTATGCAGGATTTCGGTGCCATGAAGGACCATGCATCCTTTCTTGCACTAACATTTTACTTTTATCGGTATAAAAACTACGAGGCAGCCTTCAAACTTTTTCAAGACAAACTTGATTCATCTGATGATATCAATGACGCTAGCTTTCGAGCCATGTGGCTCGTAATTCGTGATTTCTACAGGCCAGAGGCTGCGTACCGACAACCAAAGGACAGTTTAAAGTCGCACACCGCTCAAGTTGCCCCGGATGTGAGGAAGCTAGTCTCACGAATGATGAACTCTCGTGATCAGATGTCTAAGGCAACTTTTGAGCATTGTGTTGAGGCATTGCTTTTTAGCGAAGACCACATTGGGGTTGCTTCACTGCTGTGCTATATGGACCGGGTGCGTGGTTTGAAATTGGACACTGTCCTAATTGCCCATTTGTTCAAATTGGCGGAAAATGCACGTCGGACGTCCAGGGTTTTGGCAGACGACGACACCACTTTAGTATTTTTTAGGGAGAAATCCTTTGAAAAGAAGACGCCAGAAGATTCTGGCGTACCATGGAGCAATGTTGTGGAAGTTCTTTGTGACAAAGCTTGGAAAGCAGACGTTGCTCTCACCCTTGAGCAGGCCGAAAAATTGTCAGATGCGTTTAAAAACAACTCACTGTAATGTACATATCGCTTTTATTATGTAAATATTACTCGATACATTAAATTGGGGTTCACGAGAACCAAGTTTAGTTCGCCGCTGACACTGTGCCACAGCATACAACAAACCACGAAATATTTCCAACTTCATTTACCAAGTTTCATCCATTTAGGTTTGAACCCGCCAAGTTTTGGCTTGGTGGGATTGGTACCAGACCCACTAGAAGATGAAATGCGTTCAGCGTTGGGAGATTCGCTGACAGAGTCAGCTATCGATTTGGCCTGTGAAAGGACTTCGTCCTTCAAAACTTTGTCGCTCATGGAGCGGGCATTAGTTGACCACTCAAAAAACATGACGACGCGGGCACCAAACTTTAGATCCATGGCCAAGCGCTCGTCCAGCTTAGGTACGTATCGTGGTGGTGTGGTAAACAGAATAAAGTCATTTTCAGGCGTCCGTAACATACTGCGCATAAAATCATAAACGGATGCAATAGTGTCGGCCCCATTAAACGTTGCGTGGACATGTGATTCATCAGGCAATCGAATCCTAATGCTTACGCTTTTCACTTTTGCAGTCTTTTCTTGCTCAGCAGCTTCCCGCAAAGCTTTTGTCATCAGGGGACGCGAATGAGATCCATCATACGTATTTTTCAAATGTGCTTGGTATCGAGCAAACTGAGAGGGTGTCATTTCCTGCTCGGGTTGGTCATCAGAGCCCCTTAGAGCTCTTGGTGGTCCGTCCGATGGCAAATATACTTCTAAATTTCTGTAGGTTCCAGGCGTTACGGAAGGTTCTCGCTCCGCTTCATGGCCCGGCTGGCAAGTCGTGCTATCTTTTGTCATGGCAGTCTCATCCTGCAATTAATACTTGGCAACGGGTGACAACACACAGTACTTACCTCGGTGAGAACGGGGACGCTATCTTCGGATGGCGTCATTGCCGACTCTGAACTCGCATCACTCATGTCTGGGGGAGTGGGGTCATTAGACGTGCTGGCTAGTTGCTGGTTCGTAAACGACTCGTACATCGCGATTGCGTTCTCAAAAAGTATGTCTGTTTGCTCAAAACGCACATTCAAGACCGCATTACCACTTTCCAAGCCAAATTCTGTCAAGGGCTTATCCATTGCAGCAATTTCCTTTATTAGCTTGTTAAATAGCTGAACAGTCGGTGCTTCGTACACAAGACGACCAGAACCCTGGCCAGTTCGTTGCGGAACCGCTCGCTGTGTGATATTAATGCCTGACTTGTTTTCAAAGTGGCGGAGCACATTCCACAGCGTAATTCCGCTATCAAATTCCCCTTGGAGCGCTCCACTGAAATTGGATGGTAGGTCCAGAATTGCGAGCTTCAAGCGAATCCTGCCTCCTGAGCGGCCTCCTTTTGCTGGAACCAGCTGCAGCTTACCATTTTGAACAATGTTGCTCAACCTGAACGGGAGTGCTGGGCTCACAATTGATTTTCCATGTCTAAAGTCAGCGAGATTCAATGAGTTCGTTACAGAAGCAAGCTAGCAATCCTTAGTACATTCAGGATCTGGTGGTGTGCAGTTGCAGAGAGCAGGTGGATAGTAGGAAGCCGCTAGAGGAAACCCCCTCCAGCTGCAGATAATGTCTACAACATCGACTAGTCGAATTCTGGCACATAGGCATACAGCTGAGTACTTACTTCAGATCGTACTTTGCTGGATCAAGTCGGAGAACAGAACATGCATTGCGTTTCATCTCTCCAAGAAGTGTCGACGGTGTGCATTTGACCTTGATCTGGCGGGTCCCATAGGTCACAGTAACCTGTGACATGTTGTAAAATACAGGCGACGAATTCGTTCACAATGAACAGAAAGATCCTGGGTGGCACTGACAGTATGTCAGCGGACGTGCAGTCATGCATATCATGCATATACCTTCTAGGGATATCACAGCGGGAGTTCCACCACTAACTGCCATAGTTGCCAAATGTTTGGAGCAAGTGGCGGAAGATTATTTATACGGCGCACAAATCAAGCAATACGACAATATGCGAGTAGCTCCCAGAAACATGGGCCAAGACGGATCTTGAGCAGGCTCTTTGCGTATGGCGTCGCAGTGGGCGCAGGCTACGGCATTGGCTATGGTCTCGGTATTCAAAAGGCTCCAACGCATAATCACAAGTTTCTCGAATATACCCCTGAATACCAGTTTATGCATAACCATCCGTTTATCAGGAGCCTAAGAGCTGACGGCCATTATGTGGAGTCTCGTTACTGCGACGTGATTCCTAAATACCACCAGGGTTTCATGGTTACGTCTAATCAGTTGTCTGGTCCTGGGCTTTTGACGGTTGAGCCACTAGTGTTTACTGCAAAGGACAACAGTACAATGTACGTGATCTACCACGTCGGAGATCGGGTCAGACACCATCGAAAAGGGGATCCTTCGGTTCATAATGGCTTTATAGCGACACTCATGGATGAAGGACTTTCAAGATGTGCCTTCTCGCATTTGCCTCACAAGTACGGCGTTACTGCTTCTTTAGACTTGTCATTTGAGGCTCCATTGCGTCCTGATTCATATCTGGTACTCAAAGCAGCCAGCACGGGATCCAAGGGCCGCAAGGCATGGGCAGAAGGAACGCTTTGCGTCCTGGATAGTGTTGCACCTGCTGAATGTGTCTGCAGGGGCAAAGTTATCATGGTTGAGCCAAAATGGGCAAAGTATTTTACGTGGTTGTTTGGATCGGCGTAGAGTCCTCCATATGGCTCATTTGAAATCCTTGTATACTTTGGACGTTCTGACTGAATGTCTTGATGTTTATGTGGCATTGGATAAGGTATTGAGTGCTGCAAATGGGTTTCTAAGCTGTCGATCATTGACTATGAGCTCAAATATATCCAGCCGATGGTAATACGTGCCTGCAGAGTTCGAGTGACGAAAATGACATTTTTGCCGGGGCTCTCGGGCAACAGCAGTTATGCACTGTCCCGAGCCTGCCCTTGCGTGAAAAGGATTTCACAGCACTGCAAGTAGTGCCACGCTTCTGGCATTGTCCTGTACTGTCGCATGCGGTGCATCGGGACTGCGGTGTGACTAGAAGCATATTATTACAGGAATCTGACAGCTGGACACTAGAAATTCCAATAGAGTTGCTATGCAGATTAACACTCGTGATGATTCCCTTTGTCGCTTGCTTTTGCTCAAGTCTTCAAAACAAACTCAAGCTGGAGTGGCCGGCATTTCCTTATCCCATGCGTTTCATCCTCGTGAGACGTGGGATCTCGAGTGGACACTTCTATGAGAGAAAGGACTGGATGACTATGACAGGCTCGTATCACAGACGCGATGAAAACGAATGGCTGTACCACCAAGCGGCGGGCCGTTTTGACACGCGACTCGCTGCGTAACCAGATTTCAAATGCCACTGCGCATGAATAACCAGTGACCTTATTGGGCAGGGTGCTGTTTTCGCGACGAACAAAGAAGGTTGCGAAAAATGAAGGTAATTCCAATTGCTGATGCTCCAATTATATTCCCCCCTTTTTTTGTTGTTGGGCGCGTCCTTGAATCCTCAATGAGATTATTTGGGAACTGACGGACGGCGTTATACATGCAGAAGCAGCTAAGGGAATAGAATATTTACTTCACAGTAGAGGCCCTATTCAAACAGGATGAGCCACCGGCTGGATAGCATTGGAGGCATGAAATCTGTTGCTTCCCACCTTGACATTAGCGATGTCGAGAGACGTAAGGCCGTATGCTCCCTGTGAGTCCAAAATCGGCGAATAACCCCTAAAGGCGAACATTGCTTGGTTAATTTGACGAGTGTAGCAGGTTAAACGCGAATGCGCTGTCCGCGTAGCGCGCACAGAGTTGCATACTTTGCATACTTTGCATAATTTTTAGAGAATTGAGGCTCTGAGACTTTTTTTTTTGGCCGACGTGCATTTCGCATATATGTCGCGACAGCGGAGGATCCCTGTCTTTGCTGTAGGTGGAAAGGGATTTATTTATGATCTGGAGGATGTAAAGATTCTCAGAGAAGAGTATCATGTTGTTGGAACGCTAACAGGAATATTGCCAACTGCTCCACAGCAGAATGTGTTCATGGGCCTACCTTTGGAGCTCATGGCAGAGGATGTAGAGTGGCTAGTTCATGAAGTCAAAGTTGGATTTATAGTCGATGATGCGGCGGCCCATTGGGCTGCCATTGACCGTGTAACAGAGGAAGAGCGAGAGATAATCGATCAGCAGCGGTGGGACCGCCAACTCAAGCAAATCGAACTATACAAACAGAATGCATGGGATAAACGAGAGACTGCCATGGCCGCCCTGAGAGCGAAAGGCAAACATGTTAAGGAGATTACGAAAGAAGACTTTTTTGCTTCGCTTGAGAGCACCAGTCAGTCGGGCGTCAGCGTCGAGATCTCGAATACTACAACACTAGCCAGTTACGATGCTGCGATGAAGATGTTATACGACGATGAAGTCAGAACCGATACGGTCAAGCGTCCGGCAGCTGGTTCCTTCGAAATGTACAAATACCTGCACGATCGAGGGTACTTTGTCAGTCCAGCCTTGCGCTTTGGCGGCCAGTTTCTTGCGTACCCCGGAGACTCGCTACGATATCATTCTCATTATATAGCCATTGGATTCGAGTGGGATGCGGAATTCAACGTTCTTGATGTTGTGGGCGGTGGCCGCCTCGGCACTACTGTCAAGAAGTGCTGGGTTGTTGGAGCACGGGATCCGTCCGGGGACTATACTTGTTATAGCATTGAGTGGGCAGGATTTGGATAGCAGGATTGCAGTGTAGGCGATTTTTAAGCAACTCACTCGCTGCAAAAAGAACGACAAATTTCATTCTTCAAAGCATATCAAAATCTGGCAACTATGGTTATCCGTTGGTGAATCATTCATTTGAGGATCGGTAGTCCTTACTACGTGGCTTCACTAAATCTCCAACCTGCTTGCCTTTAACACACGCGTTGGCACGGCATGAGGCAGCGCAGGCTTCTGCTTCTATCTCTAGCGTGAAACTTATACTATCAACGGCTTTAGATTTCCACCCCGAAAGAAACCTACATGAGACCCCGGTATAAAGATTGGTAGTTCGACAGTTACGTTCGAAAGTCGGATGCATGCAAGTGTGTCACACAGTGATGTGATAGAGCTGAATTCCTTTTTTAAACAAGGGATTCCAATACTTTGGGCTATGCCATAAAAAATCGATAAATGACGATACGAGTCAGAATAAGTTAGCAATTACTCTCGTCCTTTGAAGGGTGACGCTACGGTGTAGCCAGCAATATACCAGCAAACTAGTGGGTTGCACCTGGTTCCGGTTACGGTACAAGGTGCGCGTAATTTGACTACACGGGTCGGCCCTCTTGGTTTTGTTTGGCTGAAACGGGCTGCTAGGGTGCATTGCGATGGGGCGAACTGGCGCCCCTATTGCGGTGCCGCACATGCTAGCTAGATAGAAGACGGTCGCTCAACACGCAATCTTCAGATTGACTTTAGAGCCGAGAGTATCGTCATCTGCTTGCACATGCTTCAACAGAAGAAAGATTGTTGGCGGATGGTGACTGGATGGTGATGATGATTGAGAAAAATGCCTAAAGTGCCAGGGATTTCACAGATGCTAGGGATTTTGTGGCCGCATCGACTCATTTTGGCCAATTCTTGTTTCGCTTAGCAACCGTTCGTAGAACGCAAAGTCTGCCATAAGCTTCGCGGTTGTCTAGTGTCCTTTGCCAAGCACTATGCGCTAGAATACTAGATTAGGTTCGTAATCAACCGTTCCGCATACATATATTATATTGTCAGCCGGTGATTCCGTCAGGCACCTCACATGCGGTTTGCGGAGATTATTATGTACTCTGCGGGATTTGCAAATCTGCGGGGGCATACGCAAGGCTAATATTCCATTTATGTTATGCTGCACCAAACCGCACCAGCACTATGCAAAGCTTTAAACATGTGCCATTGACGCTGAGTCATTGAATTCCATGGCACACGCTCGGCACCAGTAAACACGCCGCTTTGTCGCCGCCACTTGTTGTACTGACTTTATCTAACTTCTCCGTTGCACTTGGACGCACCGCGGGCCGCAGGCCCAGCCGCACATCACGCCGTTTTGGGCAACGCCATTTTTTGGTGGGTAGTGGAAATGGCTATGTGGAAAGGGGCTCGATGATTGCCAACCAACCTACCACCAGATTGATAGCGTGAAAAAGCGAGGACAGCAACGCAGCCTGGAGAGAGAGTTGAAAGCGTGAGGTGCAGGGGGAATTTTGAAAATTCAGGAGCCCAGCAACCAGTAGCGCCCACTAGAAACTTCATGGCCCATGTACTCACGGACATGGACCCCAGCGATATGTGGAGAGCAGCAGTAGGAGGACCGCAAGAGGTGGTGGGTGGTGACTACGAAGATAGACGGCGCTGGATTGAGCGATATATGCTGTATCCGGGATACGTTATCGGGTATTTTGTTTATGAGTGCACCAGTGCAGCGATAGCAGTGGCTTTGTGGACCGTCAAATTCGCGCTTGGAGTAGCAAAAGTGGTATTTGATAGCACTGTAGGAGCCGCGGTGGGGTTCTTTTGGCGGGTGTTTACTCGTGTGTACGAAAGTTTTGTCGCACCTTTATTCTATTTCGCTGCACTTGCTGGTGCGTTTGGAGTTATTGCCGGGATTGTAGTTGGAGCATGTGCAGTAGCTATTCAGGGAGCGATTCCACCGCTGGCGCCGCCACCCCAAGACCGTGACATGCAAGTGGATTTGGACGACGATATCAATTCCGAGGAACTCGATAACCCAACACCAACCGGCTTGGACCACGTGCCGTCGTGGCAGGTTGCGATACCGCCGCTGGGGTCGCCAAAAGGGCTGCCAGCAGTCCTTGCGACAGGGTTTGTGGACAAACCAGGGTATCCTCCACCAAGGCTTCAGGTCTTGAGCGCAACCGGCGAGAGCGGCCTGTTTCCGTACGAAGACGAAGACGGGTATTTTGGACACTCTTCGCCAGAGCGTAGGGCGTCCATGTCCAATGACAGCTCGCCAATATCGAGCGTGTGTGGCACGATAGCCGAAGAAGACGAGGACGACATTTCTGATTGACATTTATTCGGCTATCACACCCTAGGCTAGGGTTGAAACTTTTATGCAAATTGTGGTACTTTCAATTGGTGCTTACGAGATGCGTTTGTCCATCTTTAACATGTGTGCCTATCTACCGGCGTGTCCACTTTGACAACTTCAGGTGGTGAAACAACTGCGGGTCAGGTTTTGTTGTGAGTGACGCCGGCAATCCCAATCTAATGCCTTTTATTTATTTAGAAATACTTGTCAATCAAGAACTCAAACTGGGCTCTGTCTGCGAATGCTGCAGACGGGGTACTGTTAGTAGAGGGTCAAACATATCTATTCAAAGTGCCGTCTATACCTGAGCTACAGACCACTTAGTCGGCAGCCGATTTGTCTCCTTTCTATTCTCTATTGATGTCCAAACTATCGTACTTGGGAATGCGTATGTGGTCGTTCCAAAAAATCTTGTTCGTTGTTAAATGCAGCTATGAGGCAGGTGCAGATACTGCTTCATCGGTGGTGCTATTGGACGTGTTTTTGCCAACTGATCCTTCTAGCACTTCCTTGGACTTGCCGATACGAGAATCGAGCTTGGAAGCCCATCGTGGTTCTACCGCCAGAATTTTGGCGTCCACTGTCGCTGTCAGATCTTCTGCAGATGTGTACTCATTTGCTGGAGGCAATATCTTAACAGACCCCTCGACCCACACCTTGCGGCCCTCGTGCTTTGTAGTCTTGGAGTGAACAATGACAAAGCTGTTAGCTGGTGTCGGAGCCTTGTACTGCAACTCCAGTGACGCTGTCACACCTCTCTTGCTTGGCAAAAGAGCAAATCCGCATCGGCAAAACGACTCATCCACTAGCGTTGCGAGCAGCCCACCGTGTATAATCCCCTTGTGGCCACACAGTTTGGGCCCAAGGAAATAAAAGACTATAAGCTCGGCCGTGTCGGTGTCATCGATTATCTCCTGCTTGAGGCGTAGATTAACAGGTGTGTGCGAGATCCCGCCGTCAAATATCAGTGTGCCAGCCGTAAGAGAGTGTTCCTTCATGTCATCGGGCACGTCGTAGGCATGCTCGATAACGTACTTGCCAGACGCAAGAAGCGACTGGACGTAGGGATGATCGCGAATAGCTTGGTATTCCTTCGAGTATGCGCTTGTATTTGTCATGATCTATATCTGTTTGTTGGTGCTAACAAAACGTTGTCAGAATAAATTCTGGGCGAGCAGCAGACGGACATTACTAAATATCATCAGCCTCGCGCTCATCCTCGGCATCGGCTCGGGACGGGTTATCCGCGATTTTGGGGCTGCTTTACCTCGGACGATCTAGATGTGCAACAACGACCCTTATTTATGAATTCGAATTCGTGGCGGTGCGGGAGCAGTCTCAGAAGATATCCCCTGGAAATGTCAAACTATGCAATAAAATAAACGTGAAATCCTCAATAACCCTCCGTAGACGCCTAGCCACCTACGGTGTCACACATTCACTTTGATGCTTGCCAAATGTCCTTTACGTTCTCGTCAACAGCTGCCAGTGCAGCCGATACCTCGTCCATCTTAACTCCGATGGTCTTGACATGCTGCGACAGAAGGTCAAACTGGTTTTCGTCAAACAAATGATGCCGCAGGTTCTCGATGCTCGCATTTCTAGAGTTAGAAACGTATATTACGTCAACAAATTGGCGCCACGTCTCGACCACTGCTACGGTTCGCATTTTCCGTGCAAAGAGGCAACCCAATAGCATTTCAAGCAAACGGATAGATCACATACTTCCACAAAGTCCGGTATTGTGCCAGATTCTGCGCTTCATCTCTGTCTGCCATGACCCGTGCTAGTTCGAGCTGCGCAGCTTGCAGGTTCGCCATGGCCTCGGCATGACTAGCGCGAAAGAAACTACCGCTGCCTTTGGATTCCTCAGCCGCCTTCTCGACGTCATCAAGAACTTTCATCTCAGCCCATAGCCGATCGTGGTTGTCAACAACTGGTTTCACGGAGGGGATCTGGTCATTTACCATTGCCCGCGGCGGCACCTCTCCACGATTGTGGGACGACGTTGTCACGGGCGACAATTCGGGAGAGCTACGCACGCTCGTAATTGCTGGTGCATTCTGGCTGGACATATTTAACGTTCACTCCGCCCACGCCCGTTGTGCGTTTTTGCTTTAGCGGCCTGTTCGTGTGCCCTGCTTGCCCGCTCAACTTATGCACATCTCCGTCAGGTAATGCGCTGACACATGTATTACAAATATTGTCAACCACCTACACTCGAATTTTTCACCTCACGCGAGTCGGTCTGTCAACCAACGTCGACAAATGCTCGCGCATAACCGGGCCAGCAAACCTGGTGCTGTCCGAGAATTTGTGCGCAATGCTGTCACGGTTCGGCGGCAAGTAAAAGCGACGAACCCAAAAAAGGAAGCATGGGAGTTTTTCGGCAGAAAGAACATCAAGGGCTTATACAAGGATAACCCTCTGGCATTTACACCCGACTATGTGAAATTTGAGAAGTTAACTTATCTATCTCAATATCCTATCCGCCGTGATAGCATGCAGGGAAACAAGGTTCTGTGGGACAAGGTGCTAAAACACCGAGAGCTCAAGCGGGATAATACATACCACCCATTTCCGCAAAACGAATTCTGCAAGACTAATTTCATGATCCCCGACAGTATTAAGAAAAATATCGTCGAGGATGCCAAAAATGGTGAATCTGTACAGGCATTGTCATTTAAGTACACAATTGCCGTTCCTCGTATCGAAGCGATTCTCAAGCTGCACGAAATTGAGACAAAATGGCAAGATGAGGTAAGCTAATCGAGTTGGATTGCTACTTTTTTGCGTGATGAGATCTTAAAATATTCGATTAGTCTTTAAGACACCTACATGGTTAGAAATCCCAAGTTTCTGATATTGTGTCCCGCAAATACGAAATTGATATCTAGCGGAAATATTAACGTCAGGGCAAAATAACCAACGAGATGCAAAAGTTTGAAAAGACCATGAAGAGATTCTTTCCCTTTATCCAGGAAAACCCACAGACTGGTGCTCCATCTCAGCCAGTCGATGATCTTGCTGAGATTCCCGTGCCCAAGGAAACAATCCAGCAACGTTTCCTCACTATTGCAGAAAGCGAGCCTTTTGGACCTGTTGATGCCGCCAATGTACTGGATATTGAGCCAGCTTCTCAGACCCTGGAGAATCTTCAAGCCCACGACTCTGAAGCAGGTGCGGCGAATGAGCTCAAAGATAACCAACGCCATACTTCCTTCTATGCTCCAGTCGTGGAAGGTGAACGACGCAAGTTCCAGTTCACAGACGCCACAGTGGGTGAAGTCGGTTTTCGATATGGTGCCTCGCGAGACGATCGTCGTCATGGTAGAAAAGTACGGTTTTCACGTGTTGGTACACGCCATTACCCCCTTGTCTAGTATTGTACATAGTTTATTTATATTAGTTTTACTGCGCAGTGGTAATTAAAAATTTATGTCACTAGTTAGCAAGATTGTGACAGGGCCATCAACAAAAAAAAGTGCTTAGTCTTCAGCGTCCATATTCTGATAATAGTCGTCTGCTTGACCAAACTTACGGCGTGATCGTCCTCTTGGCGGGTCAGATCCTTTTGTGTCAGACGGCACGTTTGAGCTGACCACACCATTGACTTCCTCATACGGAGGAGGCTCTGCGACAGTGGTAACCTCATCGTCATACTCTCCTGGAGCCTTTTCGGGAGGATATTCAGCAGGGGGAGGAAAGTCGGTGGCGCCATTCGCGGCGGGAGTAAGGCTCGCCGCAGCGGAAGAAGACTGCACGGGTCGCCTATGTACAGCCTGCGTAGGAGGTCGCGGGCTTGGTGCTGGCGCTTCAATGCCAGATGTGACCCGTATCTCAGTCACAAGTGAAACATATTCCGTTGGTAACGTTTGAGAGCATCGGAAGCCGGCGATGATTTCTAACGAGTAAGATCGAGAAATATTGCAGATGTTAAACGAAGGCGGAACAATGTCTGGGATCTGGACATCCTTGAGCAAGTCCTGACCGATTGGAATTTCAAACTGGGGATGGTGTCCAGGGCGTGCCTTCTGGCGTGCTGATTGGAGTGGAACAGCGAGATTCAGCCCAGTTTTGTTGCATATATCCAACCGAAGCTTTTGCGTCTTCTCAAACGACTGTGCCCGAGCAGTCGTCGACGCATACAAGACTAATGCGAACTCATCCACAACAAGCGGGTTCGGTAACTTGTTTGCTAGCGGATCTTGGGGAAAGATCACCAAAAGATTCAAAGGAAGCTGCTGCAGCGGCGTGAATCCGCCACTCACCGGGTATCGAGCTTCAAACACAATCGATATATTGCGACCTGGAATAATGTTCCCGAGCCCAGCCATGGCCGATCCAGATCCCGACATCAACCGCTTAAAAAACCCACCGCCGCCACGGCTGTTACTGACATTAGAATTCGAAGCGCTGCCACCACCAGCGTTTGGTGTCACGTTCTCAACTCCAATACGGAGTTCTCTTCGAACAAACGCCTGTCTATTATCGTCGTGTAAATCAGGGCAATCAACAGGCAGGAAGACAAATGGCTCGATTGACCGGGTGTTTAGTTTGAAAAAAGACGCCTTGTTAACTGTGACCTTGAGAAAGTACTTGATAGACGCAAACTCGCCCAATCCAGATAGTGATGGCGGTAAAATAGATTCTGCGTGGCCCGACGCCGGGCGTTGAACATCTAAGCCGTGCGCACCAATGGACAATTTCTCGATTCCAAGAAACCTCTGGCTGAGACTGGACATGCTCTGTGCCAATTCCGACGTGGACCCATTTGACTTGTATGCGCACTCGGTTTTGAATGGAACCGTAAATGAAAATGGATACTCGTAGCTTCCCGGTTTTAACGTGAATTGACTCGATTCGCTCGCTTTTGCAATTTCCCGAGGCGGAAACACCGTTGTGGTACGGTACAAAACTTTGTGTACTTCGAACGCCACGTTTTTGCCATCCTTTGCTCTTTTGCCCTTTCTCACTCTCTTGAGGTTTTCTGCAGTTTCCTCAGGAATAGGTACCTCGGTCCTGGCAATGCCTTCGAGTTTTACGACAATGTTCTTGACCGTCAGCTCCGATTTGAGGTCCAAGTGTACCTTTCCTCGGATGACATCTTTGTTAGTGATGACCCCCTTGGGGCTCAAGACTGTCTGTTAGCGTCACCTTCATTGCAGCCTGCTAAGCTGATTCCACAATTGTTTACGAGATGTCTAGATTCCATCATCATCGATCAAATGCATACAACTTGGAAACTCGCCACCAACCGAACCACAATGATACTCGCCATTCACAGCCAGCCTGCCTCTCCAAACTAGACTCTGTTCCATTTGTCGACATCACCTCAAATCGGATTCAATTGCAAAAAGGGGCCATGTCTTGTCTCATGGATGTTATCCTCACATACTCTCGATTTTGGCGGTCGCAGACATTGTTTTTCAGGCTCTCGAATTGCCAACCTTGCCGTTTTGGCTACAGACAGCCGCTGGAGCTACCGTGACTATTACGGGTGTCACCGAAAAAAAGCGTGGTGCACACTAAGCCAAAAACTCCGCCACTGCGACGCGCTTTGCTGCTTCTCGCGGCAATTCGCAGCTGATGCTGTGTTGCGCCGTTGTTGGTGACTCAGCAATTAGGGTTTATGCGTGGGGCTGTGCATCGTATGAGGTGTGTAAGCAGAGAATTGTTAGCTTCACACTAATTTTTAGTGTACAACAACTGTGTGCATTGCTTATAATTTGGCTCAAGTCGTAACAGCGGGAGTCTAGCGTATTTTGATTGATAGTAGTGCACTCAATGGGGGGTCCGGTCAAATGAGGCGCAGTTTCTCCATTAGTGCAAGCCACTAACTTGCGGTGACACTGTCCAGAGTGGGATTGTATTCGAATTGTAGGTGCGACTAATGCGACTTTGTATAACGTTTGTTAGCATCCATCACCACTTCTTAATGTTTGTTAGATGCTGTACCGTGTGCTGGAAGTTGGTCACATACATGATTCATATTGTGTGACGTTTAAGCCAACGACGTGAACGTCGTTGGTAGAGGATCACAAGCAATGTCCGAAGACGAGGATATGGCAAGCGATGTCTCGTTAGATGAGGGCTCGCGTGAAACGAGCCCCGAGATGGAGAGCATTATTGCGACCCGAGAACGACGCGCCAATGCGGGATCGAAGCTCAAACAGCTGTTGGACTCGGCGGTGCCGTTGGACGATGAGGATGTGGATGGAATCTTTATGGAAGTTGAAAATGATGAAGAATTTGAAATAGGTCAGCCTGATAGCAGTGCTGAAGAGGAGGAAGACGAAGAACACGAAGAAGAAGGAGAGGACAGTCAAGTGCATAGACGCGGTACAAAGCGAGCACGCGATACGGACTTTGACGAGGATGAGAATATGAGTAGCAGTGGCAGCTCGTCCGAAGGTGAAGGGGAAGAAGATGAGGATGCTGCTGAGAAGGAATTGCAACAAAAAGCTCGCGACGAAAAACGAAAAGCAGAAGCAGCAAGGAAAAAGAAAATGTTTGAGATTCCTGTCCTTAAGAAACAGCAACAAGCTCCAAAGAAGAGCGCTGTCAAGCGTAGTGCCGTAGATCTACTCTCGGCAAAAGAGCGACGGTCTTCACGACGTGCAGCGGCGGTCCGAAATAAGGAAGAAGTCCTCAAACGGTTAAAGGCTGAGGAAGCTAGGAAATCTAAACGTCCTGTACTCACTACAAAAGTGAAAGAAAAAAAAATGACACAGGCTGAGAGATTAGCAGAGGCTAAGATTACAGAGCGTCACAATGTCGCGTCATTGAATATGTATATGGACATGGAAGAAGAGCGCAAGCAACGACAGCGGGCCGCTATGTTGGCAAAAAGAGTCCCCATGACAAATGTCTTAAGATACCTCTCGACTTCAACTTTGGTACCACCAGAGAAAGTGATCATTCGCACGCTGATCGGGCCACCTGAAGAGCCGACGCCTTTAATCAAGGCCGAGGATGACGGATCAGCTGCCCTGATTGCTGATGGTGGCAAGGATGCTGGCCATATGGCTGTACTTGATGTTAATACCAAAGGAGAGAACCAAGCTGAGAAGCTGGAAAATCAGGAGACACGTGCTGGCGAATTAGGCGGTCCTGATAACGCTGGCATTGAGAGACGTGATGTTTCCGAGCTGAAAGTGGTCGGCGGCGTTTCAGATGATACCACGATGCAGGGTGAGGTTATTGGCGGACCTGGTGAACCTAAGAACGTAGGTGATGCAGTAAAATCAAACGATATCAAACATCACGGCGGCACGGAATCGGTCGACGTCGAGCAGCCTGTTAACCAGTTAGATGACTCAGCCACACAGAACAAGGATGGATTAGTTGATACAGAGAGCGGCAATGACTATGTTGCAAAACACTCCAAGTTCGACTTAAAAAGCACTCAAAACGAAGCAGATCAGAGAGGCCCTTCCTCTCCAAAGGCTGTTGGGGATACCATTTCTGAGATAAACAAGTCGAATCTTGATTCTTCGCCTAACGTGATACCTAATTCGACCAAGACAGTCGAGACCGAACCTGTTGCAAAAACGCTGCAGGTTGAAGTGAAGTCTTCTGACTTAACTGAAAAGTCAAATGAGTCCAAAGACAGCGAGCCTATCGGAGAGACGTCTCAACCGGAGGAGAAACTGGATCTTAATTCTATGCCACACTTGGACGCTAATGCAACAACCCAAAAGTCCAAAGACGCTGACCCTGCACCCAATGTGGCCCCATTCGAAGGTGATGAGAAATCGGACCCAACCGCCACGGTAGAAACAAAGGATGCGATGTCTGGGAATTCACAAGAGACTTCTAATACTAAGGAGAAGAAACAGAGCGAAAATACAACTCAGGGCAACATGCAAGAAGAGAAAACTGCTGTCAATCCGCCGGAGGACAAAAAGCCAAAGAGGCGCAAGCCACACTTCAAAACTGAAGTGTTCGACGTTGAAGGGCCGCCTGCAAAGGTCGATAAGTCACTTGTTGCCGCTCTGCACTTCCCCGAGGATTTGGACTTGAACAGTCGGATGGTGCGTGAAACGCTGTTTGGGCCCCAGTCCAACAAAGAGCCAGGTTCCAGCCGGAAGCGCCGCCACTGCCCGATTACTGGGTTGCCCGCCCGGTTCGTCGACCCTCAAACCAACATCCCGTACGCCAACCTTGTCGCCTACCGAATTCTCAAGTTGGTCAAAGCAGGTTCCTTATCGTGGAATGTTGAGTTTGGTGGTGCATACGTGGGGCTCCGTGAAAGTACACGCCATGCATCCGGGGTCCCATCCGGGTTTGATGAATAACGACTACATGTAAAGACTTTCAATCACGAATCTTATGACCTTTCTCTCAATGCGTTTATATTTTTGTCATCTACAAAACAGCCCCGAAGCCAAACGTAAGCTTAATGGGGCGGATATAGTACTCCTCAAAGTTGTTTTCAACGACCTCCTCCTGGCCAACGGGAACACCAACAATGCTGACATGAAGATTTGTCTCGCCATGCCCCTCGGCAAAAGTCAACGTCAGTCTAGCAAAATGCTCGGCCTTCCAGTCACGGAGTCGCCACGTCATAACGATCTCCTTGTTTGGAACCAGCTTGACTATTTCTCCGGTAATGTTACCACCGAACAGCGAGTACTCTGCGCCCACCTCTGGAGTAACCTGACCAGATCCTCTAGTCCATGCTCGGACCATGTCCGGCTTGGTAAATGCATCGTAAAGATTGTTTGCAGGGGCTGTGAATGTCGACTTTAGATCAACATTGACAGTGTTGTAAGTCTGCATGCCCACAACCTTCTTTTCCTCAACTCCAACTGGTTGGGCACCGTTCAGCGGTTTTTGAAGTGGGGCGGCCTGGTCAGGGTGTTGGATATCCTTGCCATGAGTCTCAATCAGATCCTTTCCAAACGCCTTGAGGAGCTTTCGCAACTTGGGAATGATCTCCTTGCGCAGCAGCACCTTAACCGGCTCCTTGGAGGCAGAATCCGAATACACAGTAATACCAAACTGGAACTCATCCTCCTCGGTATCGTACGCTACTTCTGGAATAGTGATTTGTCCGCTGATGTCGTCTTCGTCGGCAGTCTTGCCCTTGAAGCCCAGTTCGACCTTAACATCGTATAGGGAAATGACCTTTCCCTTTCGCTGACACACATCAACGTCACCGTCGCAGGATTTCAGAGAAGTGGTTTCCACGCTAGATGTACCATCCGTGGCTGACAATCCAACGAGCTTGTCAGAGAAGTAATCCCGGGTCCACGAGATACAGTTCTTGTCAACCCAGTGCCTTCGGTTAGCGACCGCCAGACTATTTCACCTCGATGTTTGTTTCTAAATCTTACCAGTTGTTAGGATTATGAAGTACCATGGCTTCCGTTTAATTCTGCAAAATCTCTATGGGTGGGAAACGTTTCTACTATTTAACACGCGGGAATGTGGAAAGATCGAGAAGCTGCTTATGTAAGCGATGGGCAGCTCGTCCGGTACCAGGCGACGGCTCTGGAGTATTTCGAACTCAGCTGCTTGACCAATCGCACTTCTGCCCCCACTCTCGGCTCCCGCGCGGATGGTAGCTTGGTCATTACGCCTCTATGGATGGTGGGGCTAGATCGGTTCTGGTGGCTTAGTGTTGATATCAACCGTAGGCGCTTCGGTAGACTGTGTCAAAAGTTCATAGCTCGCCTCGGCGGCAGCGATTGTGTCGTCTGCCGCACTCAAACT
>JAJLWU010000030.1:0-46769 GCA_030570855.1 Tardiomyces digboiensis | reverse complement strand
CTGGGGGCTGGCCCCCAGAAAGCCACTGGAGCAGTCCTGGGGGTTGCACCCCCAGACCCCTGCTTCGGGCGGCAACTCTGCGCTGCGCTTGAGTTGAGATGTCATATAGATGATAAAATTTTAGTGAGATGTACGTGCAGCGCTGGGAGGGTGGCTAGTCCACCTTGATCGAGGCGTAGATGCGACGGAGCACGAAAAACGTGACAATGAACCCGAGGGAGCCTACGATGAGGAACACCAGGAACGAGATAAGCAGCGAGTATCCAATGTACAGGCAGTTGGAGACGAAACCCGACAGCGAGAGCGACCCCACGAGGGTCACGATGGCGTGCACAAACACGTAGATGGCGCACGAGCCGGCAATGAAGAACGACTGCCAGGGCCACTTGTAGTTCTCGGAGCACAGCATGAAGTAGACCATAATGATGGTGACGGTGGTCGAGGTGAGAATGGCGAGGCCCACGCAGAGAAATAGGAACCCAAACATGTAGTAGATGCGATGGAACCAAATGGAGTTGAGGATAAAGTACAGTTCGACAGCGATGGCGCCAAACGGAAGGATACCAGCCAGCAGCGCCGACGGAACGGGGCGCAGGTACGTGGGCTGGTGGGGGATCTGGCGCGGGATCTGGTTGGTGCGCACGGGAACCGAGATGGCGTCCTTTTTGAACGCCAGGAAGCCGCCGACCACCGACAGCGGGATGGAAATGGCAAACCACATGAAAACGAGCGCCAGCATGGTGCCGAGCGGCACCGCGCCCGACGAGTGCGCGAACATGAGCAAAAAGTTGAGCAGCAAAAACACGCCAAACACAATGCCCGGGACCACCGTTGGGGTCAAAATCAAGTTCAACTTCCAGTTGTCGCCGCCAAACGTCTTGTAGGCGCGGGCCGACACGTATCCGCCGACAATGCCGAAAAACGTGCAGCACACAATAAGCATCGTCGACAGAGCGCCCCGGTTACTCGGCGACAGGAACCCGAGCAGCGCAAACAGCAGCGTGATGCCTACCATGGCCAGCAGCTGCGACCCCGAACCCAAAAAAACCGACAGCAGCATCCGGCGAGGCGGCGCCCGGAACACGTCGCCATGCACCAGCTTCCAGCCGCTGTCCTCCTGGACGTCCTCGCTCAGGTCGATCTCGTTGTAGCGGGCGATATCCTTGCGCAGCGCCCTCAGCAGGATCGAGCTCACAATCACCGACAAAAACACCACAATGACCGACGAGTTGATGAGCGAAAACCAATGCACTCCCGTGTCGAGCGACGGCAGGTACCGGTCCCAGCGGGTGGCCCACGACACATTAGACGGCACCCACTCAACACTGTATGTGAACACCACGTCAAAGTCTTGCGAGTTGTCGTCCACGCTCACAGGGCCCATGCTGGGATCGTAGCAGTTCTCGGGTGCGCCCTCGTCAGTAAGCTTGACCTGCTTGGACTCGGCATCCACCAATACCCCCACAACTCTGTACCTGTGATCGCGCGTCTCGTGGTATTCGACCTTGAACCGAAAGTGCGTATTGAGATTCGCGCGATGCGACTCGAAATCCACGCTCCCCAGCGGCACGCCCGGCACGTAGATGTCCTCGCCGTCCCCTTGTTCCCCCCCTTCGGGCTCTAAATGCAGTACCCGACCTGCTGGCAGCCCGTCAATCAGCCAATTGTAGGCATAGTCTTGCCAAATGCGCCGGCTCACAAAACTCGCGTCCGGCGGCGTGTACGTCGTCTTGCACAGAACAACACACGCTTCCTCCTTGAGCATCTGAAGCTTGTACGGGCTGTTATATATCCGGTCGCCAAACAAAATCGACCCCAGACTCTCCCGCTGCGCCTTGATTCCCTCATGAGGCTGGCAGAACTTGAACGCTGCAAAGTAGTAGTCGTACGAAACAACGCTCTGGTCCGGATGCTCTCCGTCGAACCGGCTCGTCAACGAGTTCACCAACAGTGGCACCTCGTCGTCCTTATCATAGTCTCTCGGTGCCACGCCCGGCAGGTAGAACGCCTCGCCCACTAGCGCCGTCGCCGCTACGACGGCGACCGCAGACAATATTCTCATTGCCAATGACTATGTGTGTGTGTGCCGGTGGACCTCGCAATGGGCGTAACACTTTTCAGGCTGTCAACCGTTGAAGAAATGCGTGGTCTGTTTGAACGGTGGAAACGTATTAAAGGCGGGTAATGCATGATGTGCATAACGGTCCGGAGTTCAGTGGAAATACTGGGGGTTGCACCCCCAGACCCCTGCTTTCGGGTGGCAACTCTGCGCTTCGCTTGAGTTGGTCTCAATGAGCGTTGGGTTGGAGTTTTACGGTTGTCTGCGAGCTAAATGCTAAAGAGTAAAGAGTCTTGCAATCATGCGCGAGCATGTGCATAGGGTCAGGGTAATCCGTCGTGGTTGGCTGCGATGATGCCGTTGAGTGTAACCGACTACAACAGACTTAAAAACACCAGGCGTGCCATGGATCACAGATGCTTGGCACTAAAGTGCCGGAGCCTCGTGACCAGGGCGTTTTCGCCTAGCGTGTCGGTGATGGCCTCGGAGGACTGCGATGAGGTGTGCCGGGAGCTGGGATTTGAATCGACTCTCGACATGCTTCGGCCCTTTGGCGATAGAATAAGCGGGCGCGTGACGGTGAGAGACTCGCAGTCCATGAGTCGCGCATTTGACGATTTCTGCATTAGATTTATAAAACCGGTGGGAGTTGAAAACAATAGCAGTGTTGACGACATTGGTCGGGGCGAAGACCGCACTAGCAGCGACACGAGCGTCGATTATAAGGAGGCCCAAGAGACACAATTGTTTGATACTGAAGATCTTGAGACAATTGCAGCCAACATCATGACCGAGTCGGGAGATGTGATAGATAGACAGCTGTCAGATGAAGTGTACCTCGAGTACTTTCGGCGGATCGTCGCGTCGCACACAAGTTTGAGCGCTATAGAGACATTTAACCACCCAGTGGCAGGGGTAATCGCAGTGTCGTCGCGGAACCAAACGCCAATCGAGACTCTGAGCATGCTGTACAAGCAGAGTGACGGGCCGTTTGTGCCCGAGTTTTTGAATAGAGAGTACTTGAGGTACTATGTGCTAATACACGACGAGCGTGGCGGGAGTCTAGACAAGAGCATTGCATTATATGAGAAGATGAAACGGCATTTTGGGCTGCATTGCCATATGGTACGCATTGGCAGGGAACAAACACCAGATGATATTGTTTGCATTGGCGAAACCGAGTGGCTGACGGCAAAAGAAAAAGTCGCCAGGATCGATAGAGGCAAGCGAACCGTCAGGATCCATAGCGACGACCATACAGCTCTGACGGCGTTTGCCCGCGAGCTGACGCTGCAAAGCATTGTCCCGTTTATGGAGAGGAGCATAGCGACCTGGAACGACCAGGTTGCTTCCAGTAAGCGGCGGTTTGCGAGCCGCTTCTTTTCGGTGGGCAAAAAGTACCTGACGGGCGCGTCTCGAGGAAGTGGGTTTCCTATTCCGTCGTTATCGGGAACCCCAACTTCGGCCACGACTACACCAGCGTCGTCTAGGTCTCCAACACCACCCGTCCCGGCTGCAAACGTGCTACGAGGAAACTTCAACATCACGCGCGGGTGGTACTCGTATCTGACCTCAGAGGCCATCATTCGCAAATTGGGCGACTTTGCATTTATGCTGCGCGACTACAAGTTTGCCTATACAACCTACGACCTACTCAAGCGTGACCTCCACAACGACAAGGCATGGGCTCATTTAGCGGCATGCCAGGAGATGGCGACCGTATCGCTGCTGATGCATGCAGAGCCCTCACTCTCCGTCAAGACGCGGCTCGACACAATCGACCCTTTACTTGATAGCGCAACCTACTCGTACGAGTCGCGGTGCTCGCTGCCGGACCATGCCCTTCGGTGCATCGTAATGTCGTCGGAGCTATTGCAAACGGTCAATTCGCCGTCGGCCGCGGCAGACGGCGCTACCCGCTGGATTCTCAAAGCGCTCAATGACCGTCTTGTGGGCCGCCTCGGGTACGCCATGCTCATGGAGCGTATTAGTGCCGCCTACTACGTTTACGACGACGTTGCCGCCTCAATTGCCCCTTCGTCGACGGCTACGCCGGGCAATGGTGGCACACCTATTGGGCATGTCCTGGGGTCGACGCGCAAACGAAAAGCAGCCTTTTGGGGTCTGCTGGCCGCGCGAGAGTGGACAGACGCTAATACACCATCGCGTGCACTACTGTGCATCTCAGAGGCTACCAAGTCGGTATATGGGAACCTCGAATGGTCGACCCGTGCCGATGGTCTATTGGGTCGCTTGACTCGTCAGCTCGAGCAGTAGTAGCAACGCGTTACAAACTCCGCCACCCTCCAATACCAATTGTGCTGGATTCTATTGTCAGCCGCCGCCAACGGTGGAGTCGTCGGCTCTGCACAGAATCTAGCGGTTAATTTCTCGCATGGAATCTTGACATAACATTCTACGGCGAGCCGCATGCATGCAGAAACAATACGGTGGCTGGTGCGGCGTGAGCTTCGCCTCATGCACTCGCTCGACCATAGACTGACTTAAAATACCGCATCTTAGCATTCAACACACGATTGACCCATTCAAATTCCCATACAAACAGAAGTTCGATGTTTGCCAACCAGTGTTTACAATTGGTCCAATTGAAACCTACCTGTCACAAGCATTCTGTGGCGTGTCAAGGGTTTCTTATTGTTGGCTGTGCAGTTGAGCGCCGCACGCCATTGTTATTCAGCAATTATCTGCTGCCGCCCCACCAGTGCAGATCCTCAATCACTGTGCCACAACAAAATGTGGACTCACTGATCTATCTTAAATTTGTCATCCAAAACCCCAAACGTCATTAAAAATACAATTACTATCAGAAACCTCGACCATCCCTTGAATCCATGGGCATATTATGGTATGTTGCCTGGCGTACGCGTCTATCATATGCT
Organism: Tardiomyces digboiensis; assembly: GCA_030570855.1. Taxonomy (NCBI): domain Eukaryota; kingdom Fungi; phylum Ascomycota; class Dipodascomycetes; order Dipodascales; family Trichomonascaceae; genus Tardiomyces; species Tardiomyces digboiensis. Next base: position 41,810 of record JAJLWU010000030.1, on the reverse strand, counting down.
GCTTAGTACTTGCAGCAACGCTGCGGCACATCTGTAAGACAAAGGAAATGCACTTGTCTAGAAGTAGCAGACACCAAACAGCTGCGATTGTACCAGAATCCACACGGTTTCGCGTAAAGTGCTGTCCACCAAAACAAGAGTCACATATTTTAAAATCGTCACATGGCTTGCACGTGCACGTCCCCCCGCCTTGCAGTTTTGAGCAACGTTCGGGGTCTGGAAGCCTGCAGCGAACACAAGGGGGCTCCCCCTCACCCATAAGTCGCGCATAATAGCAGTTCCGTAGACTGGTTTTATGGAATCGATTCCAGCGCCTAGTCTAAAACCTGTTACCGGTAGCGGGATTTAACCAATACCACTGCTGCCAAGAACAAATGTCTAAAGTCCGACATGCCTGGGCGGTACCTGGCGGCGGTGCCTGACATGTCGATCGGTTACCGGCGTCAAGATCGGGTTAACTGCAAGATGAAATCGGCCGGCGCCCCGTCCCTCTGTGTGAAATAAAACCCGGTGGCCGCCGCGCTCGCACATCTCACAAGCAATTTGTGCTGCTGCCTCGTGTGCGATATTAATTTGTTGCGACACGCATATTCCAAAGCGGTTGGCGGTGTCTGCAGATAAATAGGCCCCCCTCCCGCAAAGGGTCCAGGCACAATTTTCACCGGCCTGGCATGAAACGAGCGTGTTACAAGTACGTCAGTCTGGCGCTCTACTGCTAGCCTGCTAACCCCAGGTGTGGCAATCTCGGTCATGTAGCCGAGAATTGCAATTCTCAGGAGCGGTTATGCTACAACTGCAAGCAACCAGGTAATTTGTGCACGCGTCACTGATAGACATACGAGATCCATTGTTTGAATGTCGGTCTCCACGTGGCGATCCGCCGGGATTGAAGGTGTTTGCACACCCGGTACTGGGGGTTCCACCCCCAGACCCCCGTTTTTTTTTGGTAGCAACTCGGCGCTTCGCTTGAGTTGGCCGGGTATCGCGATCGCAGTAATTGTTTTGCGGTCCATTGTTTGAACTAGTGCGACGTTGTTCAGCCTAGGACAATTTCCTGAGCTGGAGCCGTGACTGACACCAGGCCATGAGTCGACACACTGTCCTCACCCAAAGTCTTCAGAAGCAAAGCAGTGTTACCACTGCCAGGGATTTGGGCACATCCAAAGTGAATGCCCATTAGCCAACGACAACGCAACGGCTACCTGCTACTCTTGCGGATCAGAGGGTCATATTTCCAAGGACTGCCCTAACAAGCAAACTGAATACGTAACCGCCAGTGTTGGTTCAAGCGTCACCGGAGCCAGGAGTCACCCGAAGACGCAGTCTGGGAGGCCACAAACTTGCTACAAGTGTGGAGGACCACGGCACGTAGCTAGAGATTGCCGTGCTACTGCGGCAAAATGCTACGCGTGCGGAAAGAGTGGGCATATTGTAAGTTGACGTCAGCCGCGACTTCATGCGATTCGCCCTCATGACTAACAACCAGAGTAGTGAATGTGCCCTTGCTAGCCACGCTCCAATTCAAGTCAAGTTGTGCTACAACTGCGGCAAGCCTGAACATATCGTACGTATCTCGTCTGTGTTGTTTGTTGTTTGTTGAAACTAACTCTAGAGCCGTCATTGTACAGCCCTCCCGAATTCGCATTTTGAACACTTTTAGTCCTGTGGATGGTAATGTAGCAAGATCGCAATGGTGCGAATATCACGAAAAAGTTTGCTTCACCTGGTGTGAGATGACAACGCAATTCCGGTGTATTGTGTATGTATATGTCAAAATATTCCTAGCTTTGCTACTACTAGTAATAATTAATCGTGGATCCCGCGGTAGATCGCGTCGGACATCTTGACAACGTCTGCCATGGCACTGACGTCGTGGACTCGGACAATGTCTGCACCGTTGGCGATAAGCGCCGTGACGGTAGCGCCTGTGCCAAGTACGCGGTCAGCGGCCACTTCACGGCCAGTGATGGTGCCGATAAATCTCTTTCGACTGGGTCCCAGGAGCCACGGTATTCCTGAAAACGCACGACGAGCAATAAGCTTGTCGAGATTGCGAATCACTGCTAGGTTGTGCGGCAGCTGCTTGGCAAACCCAATACCGGGGTCAAGGATAAGCTGCCACCGTTTGAGCCCAGCGTTGAGAGCTCGTTCCACACTTTCTTCCAGCTCCCGTCCCACGCATTCAATCACCGCCTCATCACTATTTGGCTTGATATCGGGTCGATCCACAACCGTATACTGAGCAAATGAATTCATGGTTTGGGGAGTGCCTCGAGTGTGGTTGAGAATTATGGGAGCATTGTACTTTGCAGCCACCTCAAACATGCGTGGATCCAGCATTCCAGCAGAAATATCGTTGATAATATCAGCACCTGCTACAAGGGCGGCCTCCGCTACATCGGCGCGATAGGTGTCGATAGATATAGGAATGTTGTTGAGTTTTGCACAAGCCCGAAGCGCCTCAATAGCAGGAACTACCCGACGAAGCTCCTCCTCAGCACCCGGGTCCACAGACTTTGGGCTTGTCGACATACCACCAACGTCCAAAATCGCAGCGCCGTTTTTAACCAAATCCACCGCAACGGCCACAACGTTGTCCAAATTGACCTTGCCTCCGTCAGAGAATGAGTCAGGCGTAACATTCAGAATCGCCATAATCTGGGTCGGCAACGTGTGCGCATGCGGGTCATAAGTCTGATTGCGGGCATGAGGCATTGGAATCAACGCTCGCAGCGCCGACGACTTTTGGTGCTCACTCGACGGAGCAATCTGGTCAAGATGAGCCCTAAACGGCTCTGCTGTGAGAGGGTGAGTTTTGCTCTTGTCAATTATATCCACTAGCGGCTGTAGAACAAACGACCGCTGCAACATGCCAATATGTGGAATAGTAAGCCGGTCGTGATTCAACACAACGTCGTCGTACAAAAGGACGTCGAGGTCAATGGCACGAGGGCCATTTTCCATGACCTTGACGCGGCCCAAGTCCCCGTACTCAATCTCTTTGAGGGCATCCAGCAGCGCCAAAGGCGTTAGTGCAGTCTCGCATTTGAATACACCGTTGACAAACTTATTCTGGTCCTGCACAAACATGGGCTCGGACTCGTAGAGCGGCGACGTCTGAAGGACTTTGACGCCTTTGGTGTCGAGTAGCTGCATAGCATCCCGAATTGTCTTGACGCTGTCACCTTCATTGCTACCAAATGCAATGTACACTTCGTGTAGCTTGCCATTACCAGAAGCCAAGTCCTCCAGGCCCGTGTCTGGAAACAATTGGGTGGTAGCAGCCGAGCCCTTTGGTCCCGGCGACGACCTACGCGTCACAGGTTCTGAGTTTGCAAACGTCGTGGCCGTACGAGTAATCTCGACGCCAGCCGCCTCGGCAAATGTGATGGCACTCGGCTTTTCAGCCCGAACTGTTACCTTGTCGATTCCAAGGCTACACACCACCTGTGCAACTGATGTAACAAAGGCTTCGACCGTCTTGTACGCCGAATCCTCGACATGGTCGGTCACGGCGTCGACAACCATTCGAAAGTCAAAGAGCTTGTTAAACCCAGCTGCAAGTTGTGTTTCTGGATCTTCTTCAATGGGTTTGTATAATGTCAGGTCCAGAACCACATTCTGCTTGTGGATTCGCTCAATAGTGTTGACACCTATTATCGTCACGAGCTGCAGCTTGCTGATCTTGACAAGATCACGGGTATCTGGCGTGCGCACAACCATCTCAGTTCCATTTTCGGTTTTGACTTTTTGTCTGGAAATGACAATTTCTGCCGCGTCGGCCCGCAGTAGCGCTCGTGGTTTGCGCACTTGAATAACGCATGACTGGCCACCGAGGCTGTCACCAAGCACAATGCCAGCCACTCGGTCTGCCAGCTGCTCTAGGCTACGATACTCGGCTTTTTCGACGACTCGCGTAACGTGTCTGCTTATTACGTCGTAATTGAGCGAGTATCGCAAGTGATCGGTGTTGCCCGCTCTCTGAACGCTTGTCTTGAGCCAGATTGAAATAAGCACTGGCTGGTGTTGAGCTCGATGCCATGCATCCACACCAATTAAAGCTTTTACAGATAAATCTCGCACAAACACAAGATCTCTGAACCGTTTCTCGACTTCCACAGCACTCAGGTCTGATCCAGTTGGCGGCGCCATTGTTGAGTTACTCTGAATGTTTAATGATCTTCTGGCAATTCCGGCCGTCGCTACAGCAATCCCTGGCCGCATGCTACAACCCAAGTATCGCAGCAACAGCCGGCTAGCGCCAATTCTGGGCAAATTCAGTCGCGATATTTTGAGATCCCACAAAGTTCAGTCACCCAATAGTTGGACCTTTTAAGAGAATCAGCCGTTTTATTTCCTAATATGGTTTATCTCTTTTTATCTCGTTATCGGCAACGGCAGCAGAATGAGCGCCAAGTTTCATGGGCTCACGGTTTAACCGCCAACTCAAGCGCAGCGCAGAGTTGCAACCTAAATAAGCAGGGGTCTGGGGGTGCAACCCCCAGAAGTCAGCCCCCGGAGCCACAGTACCAGTCCATCAGTCATTACAAGTATAGATGCTCACATAAAGCGGTCCGGGAACAGGACCGGGGCGACGAGGGTCCACGAGTAGAGAGCAAAGCAGACCCAAGACGAGATAATCTTGACCCACGTCGAAAAGTAAGTGCGGCCGACAGGTGCAAAGTCGCCAATCGAGTCCTTCTCGACATTCATTGTCAACAAGGTAGCGGTCCACTGTGTGGCGAGCAAAAACACAATGTGGAACAGCACGTAGTTGTATTTTGTGGCCGACTTTTCGTCGTCGCCGCTGCCATGGTGCGGGTAATCGTCGTCGTCACTCATTTCCCAGTCGTCGTTGAGTGCCGATGCGGGCAGCGACCCCTCTTCAATGGCCTGGCGCAGAGCCTCTTGACGCAGCGACATGCGGGACGCGGCCGCCGGTTCTTGAGTCACAAGCGAGTGCTGTTCATCCGGCAAACTCTCGTACTCACGGTACGTTGACGATTGGGTTGCCGCACGCGTGGTGGTGTAGGCGATTGCCAGGAAGGTGAAGAGCGCGCCAAGGACGATTGAGGCAGTTCGGGTGCCCCGTGATCGCACAAGTGGGTTACAGTTGCGGTCGTCAGGCTCAGCAGCGACTGCAGACATGACCAGGTATGCGCAGTAGATGGAAACCATGGCCGCCTGAGCCAGCCCTGCCTGCGGATTGAACTCTTGTACCATGGGGTGCACTGACAAGCCGGTGACGATGAGCGTCAAAATGAGGTTAATGGAGATGGCGGCCTGGTTCATTGAGCATCCCGACGACGCAAAGAACACGTACATGAGGATAGTGAGTACGATGCTGCCAATAAACATGCCAACGGTTGAGCCGACCAAGATGGCCCGCCACAGGTTCGAGTCGTCCTCTTCCACATGGCGCAAACAAGTCTCTGCCCAAGAGTGGGCAAAGTCCACCAGCAGCACCAGGCCAATGAAGACAAAGATAATGGCTCCAAACATGGCAAAGTAGTTTCCCCACGCAATAAAGAACCCGTCGGGGATCAGCCAAGTCAGAATAACCAGGGCCATCCAACCGAAAAACTTGAGTCCCCAGTATCCGTTTTGAATCGTTGCACGCGGGTTGCGTGACGAGTGAACGCCAACAAGCAGACATGCGAGAATCAGATGAAACAAGCCGAGCGCAAAGTTCATGCGCTGCACGGCAACAAACCCGTAGCACTCGCCGCCCAGGCACCGCACCTTCATGTACCCGAGTGTAAGGCGTTCAAGGCGCTTAACAGCCCAGTCCGTTAGCATGATCCACGACAGAATCGAGTTGAGCAGGAACAGCACGGCGTATCCTATTCTGGTGGCGATACTGCTTGAACACTTGCCTGTTATCGAACACAGCGCCGAGAACGCGGCAGCTCCACAGCACGACGCTATCCACGACCCTACCATTCCTACTGCCGGCGTAGCTGCCAGCGGCAGCGACAGTAACGCTCCCATCCTGTTGTTGAGTGTCCTGAAACCTCAAGATCGCTATCTTCAATCTGGTACGATATTATTTGATTCACTTTGGTCACATATGTTTTAACTGCACCCATTACCAGAGCAGCATTGTGACACTCAAAAATCGACACTCTAACCGTCTATGAGCCCTTTTCAAGGCATCATGCGCCTTCAACTCAAGCGAAGCGCAGAGTTGCAACCCAAAAAGCAGGGGTCTGGGGGTGCAACCCCCAGTAACCGGCTGACATAACTGGTCGCATTATGCTTGCATATAATCAGCTGAGGGATGATTTTGGTTGAGCCACCTGGGCTGCCGCAACAGCAACGGGCATGATGAACAGGCTGGGGCCGGCAATTCGTGCGACCAGACGGTTATACTCTAGTGCGAGACAGTTTCGTGATGTGGTAGTGGTTGGAGGGGGCCCCGCGGGCCTGACGTTGGCGGCGGCGCTGAAAAGCACCACGGCGACATCGAATCTCAGCGTGACGCTGATTGAAGGATCCAACATGGACAAGATCAGAGAATGGGATCCGCCAGATACAATGTGGGAGAATCGTGTGAGTTCTCTGACGCCCAAATCTGTGCGGTTCCTTCAAGACATCGGAGCGTGGGATCACGCTCGACTGGAGAGAGTGAAACCGTACGACGAAATGAAGGTGTGGGACGGGTGCTCAGACGCCAGAATCGAGTTTGACCCGTTTATTCTCGGGGAAAATTCCGAGATCGCATATATGGTGGAAAATGTCCATCTTCAGCAGACGTTGTTGAGGCGAATAGACGACATTACAGACAATGCAGCCGAGATCCGAGACAGCAGTCGTGTTAAGCAGATATCGCGGGTCGAGTCTCGTGACGATTCGGGTGCCGACTTGACCGGGTACCCGCTTGTTGAGCTCGAGGATGGCACTGAGATCTGTGCACGACTGTTGGTGGGCGCCGACGGAGCGAATTCACGAGTCAGGCAATTTGCCGGCATCACCAGTCGCGGGTGGGCATACAATCGTCATGGGCTTGTTGCGACGGTGCAGCTTGAGTGGGAGGATTTCCGCAGCGTAGCATGGCAGCGGTTCCTGCCTACGGGCCCCATTGCGCTGCTGCCACTGCCAAACGGCTATGCTACGCTTGTATGGTCAACGACTCCTGAGCGGGCCCAGCACCTAAAGTCTCTGAGCCCAGAGGATTTTTGTGCGCTAGTGGATGCCGGGTTTCGCCTGTCTGCTGTGGACCTTGACTATCTCCACACTGTGAAAGAAGGAGTTGTAGATGAAGTTGCGTGGCGCACCGAGCGAACGTCCATTGAGGACGAGGACAACATGGTGCCGATTCGGGTTGCTGGAGTGCAGGACGGTTCGCGGGCTAGTTTCCCGCTTTCTATGAAACATTCAGACACGTATATCAGTGAGCGGGTGGCTCTTGTTGGCGATGCTGGTCATACGACACACCCGCTGGCTGGTCAGGGGCTCAATATGGGACAGTCGGATGTATCGAGTCTGGTTGCAGCACTCCAAGACGCCAGCATTCGGGGCTTGGACATTGGCAGCCCGCTTGCTCTCGAGCCGTTTTGGAAGGCAGCGTACCTGTCGAACCATCTCAAGCTTGGAGTGTTTGATAAGCTCCACAAGCTGTACTCGACGGACTTCGGTCCCATCGTGGCGCTGCGATCGTGGGGTTTGTCTGCTGTAAACCAATCGTCGATTGTCAAGCGGTTTCTGATGCACAATGCTTCCAATTTCTAGCTTCTAGCTTTTTAACATGTACATATATTTCCAGGGGCCTCATGCCATTTTCCTGCATATCTGCATAACTATGCAATGCGATGTTCGCGTCCTTGATTAAGGTTTAGACGCTAAATCGTGTAGAAGAAGCTCACGCCAAATGTCTGGCCGGCATTCACGAACAGAGAGCGGGTCAGGGAGCCGGTCAGGGAGCCGGAGTAGTTGGCGTTTGGAATCGTCTACATCACGGGCGTCGCGGTCTCTTGCCGCTCTCTCTCTGGAAGACTTGCTGCAGCGAACAGTGATTTTAGAAGTTGGCAGCCGGCGATGGATCGCTGGCATTGGTGACCAGAGCATGCCATTTTGTGAAATAGATGCAGATGATGATATATGGAGATATGATATTATGGGACAGGAGGATCTGAATTTGTGGCGGACAAAGATATGGCAGGTTGTCAAGAGGGTGTTCAGATACGAGTTGATGATATCGCGTGTCCAGGAGTGCACAGTGGTGATTCTAACTGATACGCTGTTTCCTGTACCGTTGAAGAGGCTGCTAACGGATGTGCTGTTTCGGGAATTTCAAGTGGAGCGGGTTCTGTTTCAGCCAAGCGTGGTTTGTACGGTTGTTGGTTGTGGAGCCCGCAATGGGCTGGTGATTGATTTGGGGTGGCAGCATACGACAGTGACGCCAATATACGAATTGCGTGAGATTGTCGCTACTACTGCGACTTCATGCCGCTGTATGGAGGAATTTGTTACCAAGGGTGGATATTCGGTTGAGGAAAGGGAACAGGCCGTAGCATCGTATTACCTGGACGAAAATGGCCGTGACGACGACGAAGAACAAAGTATACCAAGTCTGATTCGGCGAGTGCTTTCTCGGCTCTCTTCTGAAGTACGAGCTGCCGTTTGTGAGAGGATAATGATCGTCGGTGCTGGGGCTAGAGTTGATGGATTCCAAAGTCGGCTTGTTACTAGATTACGAGAGGAGCAACCCCAGGCATCGGCTGTTGGTGGTTATGGAGCATGGAAGGGTGCAATTGTATGGCTACAAGAGGCAAACTGGTACCGTCGCGGGACTCGTATTCAAGGCGAGATTGTCCGTGACAAGTATCTTGACGGGACCGTCTACATTGACGACATGAAGATTGCCGTCTGAGTTTGGGAATTTTTGCATTGCATTATTTATAAGCCATTTTTACCTGTGGGATCCCTATAGTTATTTAGGTGATTCCTGATGGACTGCTCTTAGCCAGAGCAAATACAATGCATTAATCGGCGCCATGTAAAGCATGAGTTCTGTTGTTGCACGTGTAATCTCCTGATTCTTTCGTCCGTAGTTGCAGTATATCAGCCAAAGTTCACTCGCAACCACATAATAGACTTTACAGCTGCTGTCTAGGGTCTGACATTGTGAAGGAATACAAAGAACTGAAAGACAATGCAAGCAATAAACACCTACAAAACGATAATAAGGGTGAGGTCAATTCGATATAGCCTGTCGAGCAAGATTTGCAGTGTCTTTTTTGTTAATTTGTTGCATTACTGGTGTTTGTCGATAAGATCACGATTGGAAATTCCAGAGTCGATCAACACCAACTCATAGCAGCTATAACCAACTGTAGCTGCTTCGCGCTGCCATTTCTTTGGTCATGAGCGTGTTGCTGGAAACATCAGCAGGTAAATTCAGAGGTCGCGGTTTTAAAATTCTTAAAAGTGCTAACGGCAGGCGACATTGTCATTGACTTGTTTGTAGATGATTGTCCAAGAGCATGTGAGAATTTCTTGAAATTGTGCAAGGTCAAATACTACAACTTTGCGCCATTCTATTCGGTCGAAAAGGGATACACATGCCAAACAGGGGACCCCAATTATCCAAAGGGGGATGGCGGCACGTCAGTGTGGGGACTGATGGATCCAGACAAGAAGAGATGGTTTCGGCCAGAGATGGACTTGGAGAAACACACGCACCGTGAACGGGGGACAGTCAGCATGGTTTCGCATGCTACTGAGGGTGACCAGCAAGTCAGGATAGCCGGATCGCAGTTTATTGTAACTCTGGGTGACAACTTGGAGAGTCTGGACGGAAAGGAGGCGCCTTTTGGGCAGGTTGTAGAGGGATTCGAAACATTAAAAGTCATTAATGATGCGTTGGTTGATGAGAAAGGAAGGCCGCTTCGAGATATCCGGATCAGGCATACTCATATACTGGAGGATCCATTTGAGGATCCCGAGGGACTGCAAGTTCCAGACGCGAGCCCAGGGCCAAGTGCAGTGCAGCTGTCGACTGTGCGAATTGGTGACGAGGAAACAGTTGGAGACGTGGATCCCGAGGCAGCAGATCGACAACGACGAGACGCCGAGGCGCGGTCACAAGCGTTGACACTTGAAATGATTGGTGATTTACCGTTTGCAGAGGCGCGTCCCGAAGAAAACGTCTTGTTTGTCTGCAAGTTAAATCCGGTGACCCAGGACGAAGACCTTGAATTGATATTTTCTCGGTTTGGGAAAATAGTATCGTGCGAAATAGTGCGAGACAAGGCTAGCGGGGAGTCGTTGCAGTACGCATTTATTGAATTCGACACGCGCGAGGCGTGTGAGAGGGCTTATTTTAAGATGGAAGGAGTGTTGATTGATGATCACCGGATCCACGTTGACTTTTCTCAGTCAGTGGCCAAAGTGCGGTCGGCGATGCAGCGGTCGCGTGAGCCAGGTGAGCACAGCGGACATAGAGATCGCAGTGACGGGGCTAGATATCGGTCGAGGGATCAACGCGACTACGATAGACGTAGTGAAAGGGACCGCAGCGATCGATACAGGCGCAGTGATAGAGATAGGGAAAAGAGCGGCAGTAATCGAGACAGGCATAGTGATAGGGACCGCAGTGATCGAGACAGGCACAGTGAGAGGTACAGTGAAAGGGACCGCAATGACCGCTACAGCGATAGATATAGCACAAGGGACCGCAACGATCAGGACAGAGATCGATATAGCAAAAGGGAACACAGTGGTCAAGACAGGCACAGCGATAGATACAGTGAAAGGAACCGCGGTCGAGACAGCGATCGTGACAGACACCGAGAGAGGCATCATGACAGCGGCCGTGACAGATACCGCGAAGGAGACCGTGACAGATACCGCGAAGGAGACCATGTCAGATACCGCGAAAGACGCCACAGCAACGGGCGCAACCAGTCGCACCAGCGAGAACGCAGCCCCTAGCGGACCACAAACTAGACTTTACCAATCTAACGCGGTGCAAAAATACAAGCAACAGCTGCTATTACAGCACAAACTACAAACAACATTCAGCAATCTAACGCAGTGCTATTAATATACATTTAGGAATGCGAATGAATGGGTGGGGCGGGTTAACGTCGATTGTCATAGAAGTCATAGAGGTCATAATGCATCATCAACAAGGCTAGCGACCAGCGGGCCGGTTCAAGATATCCGAACTGGACATGAGATTCCCAATATAGTCCTGTAAAAACCGGTTCTCAGAACTCAATCGTTCATACTCATCCTTGACAGTCCCAATGCGGTCTAAAATATCGCCCAAATTGTCCTGCATCAGCTGCGCCTCCTGACGGAGCACCTTGACCTTTTCCCGGCCAATGCGCTCAATGGTGACATTATCTCGCCTCGGCGAGGTGCTTCGCTCTGGCGGTTCCATGGGTGGTGAGCTCGCACTCTCTGGTGCTACAACCGCCGACGCTGCTCCTACGCCGCCGCCGCCGCCGCCGCCGCCTCCGTCGCCGTCTCCCTCGTCGCCCGACGAGCTGCTTCTTGTGCCCCCAAGCACAATCGTAGAAGAAGTAATTTGTGATATAGGTATTGGTTGGTGTATCATAGGGTCTGTTGCCACCATCTACCAGTCAGCATTCCCCCCGACTTGATTCTTGGCCCAACGTCTGCAACAAAACTCGCAACCACGATCCAGCTAAATGCCTCGTCCTTGCAAAGTCCGTCACCCCCTGGTTACCGCCAAGCAAACAAAACATCCGGCGGCCCGTCTTTGCCGTCTGTCTCGCTCCACATTCAGAGCCCTCAGCCACAAGCCGGGATTCCCATCCAGGGTGTCGCGCCCCAACCGACTACAACTGTATCAACCAATCTATCACTCACCAGTACCAATTAGCAGTAGTGCTAGCAAACTAAGCGTCCAACAACTCTTGACTCTTCCACTCCGACTCGCACACTCGTTTATCGTTTGTTCCTGCTCCTTTGTGCAACAACACCACGGCAACCCCGTCGTCCTAGTCGATTCCACAAATGTATTGTCGCGCGCGCCCCGCTAAACACCCGGCCAGGCCTTTTTTAATAAGACACACTCACGCGGCGCCTGCCTTCCCCCGATAGGGCATTTTACCTGTGCATGATTGCGTCATTGGGAGTTTGAGCCTTGCCCAGTATCAGTAATCGTCAGTACTAAGGGGCGTTTATGGCCGGTTCTGTAAAGGTGTATCTTGCCGTACGTGACCGAAATATGCATTAAACCATATAGATATAGAATCACACTTAAGATCCAGACCCCACTCTGCTCGCACCACTAGTAACAGGCTCCTTGTTGCGGCCATCGTCAGTTTGAATTAGTATCTACCGGCTGCGTGGGTTGGGCGAACCCGTGCACCCCTGCCCAAATGACTCGCGGCTACGTGGTCCTCGGCCGAGGCTCCACAAACTGTCTCGCGACGAGCCATTTGCGCCTCTTCAAACACCCTCCTCTCGCCTATTCGAGCCCACCGCCATTCCCTCCATATTCAACCATCTGCTGACGCCTGCTCCTCCTACCCACGGGAACCCTGTGCCGCCCTGCGGTTCCATGCACCTAGTAAAAAAAAACTGCACTCTAGAGCAGTGGCCGGTCCATATATTCAGTCGGCCAGTACAAATAGAACCTACGCTCGCCCATCCCCGCCCGCCAAGATCCCACAACGCCATCAAGGCACAATGCATCGCCGGTGCGCGCCAGGGTCTCTCCCCGCACTCATCGTCACGCCGCCGCCGCTACCTCCTTGCTGTGCCTTAGGCGGCGGCCCTGTGAAAACCGAGCCCGCCGCCCCTCGACACTAGTGCTCGGCACGCGCTCCGCGATCTTCTAGAACACGCCACCTGGCTCGCACCCGATCGCCCATCGATCGGATCATTCGCCCCCGTATTTCGCCCCTCGCTTCGTATGCTTGCGGACCCACCACGCGGCCACTGGGGGTTGCACCCCCAGACCCCCGCTGGTTTGGTGGCAACTCTGCGCTTCGCTTGAGTTGAATGACAGGCACTCGGATGGCGTCAACTGGTTTTAAAGAGTCATCAATGTGTGTTAGTTTGTTGGCTTAAAGTGAGCTGCAGGTACTGTCTGACAGTAAATAATACTTCACCCCAATGGCCATGCAAGCGTCCCAGAATTGGGCCACCACAAGCCGCACCAGCTTTCGTGCTAAAAGCGTTGGGTGACGTCACATGCTAACGGCTTTTCTACCCTCGGTCCCGTCGCATCACCGCAGCACACCAGTCGGAGGGTTCCGGAGCTGGGTGCTGTTTTCCTGGCGCCTCAAGTTGCTCCTCGGTTGTCGAGGCGAGCAATTGCGGGCGCTACTATACCGCTGCGTAGTCCTACACCAACCATGAAGTCCAATCCCTGTTTGATATGACTCACAGCAAATATCCGTCAAAGCAGCCTAACGTACTTCGTAGCTGGACTCAACTCAAGCGAAGCGCCGAGTTGCCTACGAAAAAGCAGGGGTCTGGGGGTGCAACCCCCAGTACTGGCGCTATCATCCGGGCATGCGCATAGCAGCAGCCGTGCGATGGTTCAGCCGCGTGGGCGTGTATTTTCGAGGGACGGGCTTGTTTGAAGGCGGTTCGCGGTAGATGTACGCACTAAGACGGGGATGCAGAGGCTGGGCCGTCAGTAGCGGCAGGCTGCTGGGACGTGGGTACTCGTGTGGGGACGGGGAGGGGGTGCCGAAGCGGCGGGGGGCGGCCGCTGAACGCGAGCAGGCAGAGAAGGACCCCCACAAGACGGTCATCAGCGAGGGCGCAGACAAGACGGTGATTGCGGGCGAGCGCCACGAGAGGGTTATTGTGGACGACTACAGCGTGGTGCGCAAGAGCTACGAGGCGACGCGGTTCCCGATAGTGCTTTGCCACGGGCTGCTGGGGTTTGACCGGATCCGGTTCCATGTGCCGCTGGTGCGCGACTTTACCTACTGGCACGGGATCGAGGACGAGCTGGCGGCGCGCGGGGCCAACGTGGTGTCTGGCAGCGTGCTGCCGGCCGGCAGTATCGAGGCGCGGGCCCGCATGCTGTTCGATATCATCGTCAAGCGCGTGGACCCGGACCCACACACGGGCGTGCGCACCGTCAACCTCGTGGGCCACTCCATGGGCGGCCTCGACGCCCGGTACCTCGTGTCCAAGCTGCTGTCGCCGGCGGGGTCGCCGCCAGTCAAGGTCCTGTCGCTCACGACCGTGTCGACTCCCCACCGCGGCTCGCCGTTTGCCGACGCCGTGCTGAACCACTTGAGCCCGTGGGCTCGTCGCCGCGCCTCCAAGGCGCTGGCGCTGCTGGGCGTCTCGGACGTGTCTGGCTTCGAGCAGCTCACAACCGACTACATGGTCAACACCTTCAACCCCGCCACCCGCAACGACCCGGACGTCTACTACTACAGCTACGGAGCCCGCTTCCGCCCGGGCTGGTTCAGCGCCCTGCGCGTCCCGTGCAAGATCATCAGGCGCGCAGAGGGCGACAACGACGGCATGGTCTCGGTCCACTCGGCCATGTGGGGCCATTACGTGGGCACCCTCGAGAACTGCGACCACCTCGACGTCATAAATTTGGCGGGCCTCAACAGGCTGTTTGGCCCAAAGTCGACATTCTCCGCCATCGCTCTGTACCTCCACGTCATGGACACGCTCGCTAAACGCGGGTTCTAGCGCTTGCGGGTTTGCTGGGGGTTGCACCCCCAGACCCCTGCTCTTTTTGGGCGGCAACTCGGCGCTTCGCTTGAGTTGACAGGAAGTAACCAAAAACACTGAGGGGGGCCCATTCGATATGGGCTAGGGTGTGTGGATAAGGAACCGCCAGGTGAACCACCAATTTTTGTACCAGCAGCTTTAACATTAATCAACAACCTGGGATCGGACACTGAGATCCAGCGCTATTGTGGGGTGTGTAATTTATACGGACTACACCGCGGTGGCGGCACATTATGGGCCGTTGAAAGTATGATGCTAACGGGTGCTCGCGCAACTAGAAGAGTGGTGGTGCTAGGAGCCGTGATACGGCGTGGGATTGCCGCTAGCCCAATACTGTACGGTGAACACTATGAGACGTTGGGCGTGAGCCAGAGTGCGACAAAAGCCGAGATCAAACGGCGGTTTTACGCTCTGTCTAAAAAGTACCACCCTGATACCAACCGGACGCTGTCGGAACAAGAACAGGCCACACGCAAACGGCAGTTCCAAAAGATTCGCGACGCCTATGAAGTGCTTGGAAATGCGGCAAAGCGTCGCGATTACGACGCGTCGCTTGGTGGATCTATGCCTGAGTTTGATCCGTATGGTCCAACCCGGTAAGCGCCTGTCGAATCTTTGACACCGCTTTGTTGCTAACATTTGTAGAAGTGCTCGCCAGAATGCATCTCGAGCGTCAGGATTGAAACGAACCCGAAGAAAAGCCGGCCACGTGTATAACCACGGGCGGTCATTTGAACAGCCGGGGACCGACCCATTTTCTCCCCGCACCAGGTTCGACTCTACAGATGACGTGCCTCACTTTGACTACGGACGGCATCTCAACAATCAAAAATCATTCTACGCTCACAGAGACGAACAGCGACGCCAGCGCCAGCACCACCACCACTCGCCGCCACCAAGCTCGTCATTAATCCCGCTCGCGGTAGGCGTTTCGTCATGTGCCGCGTTTGCGTTGCTTATCTACTCGTCTTATCATTGACGTCTTCATGTGGAGCTGGCATTACGGGGTAGCGCCAATATCATAGACACATAGATTTCGTTACAAACACCCGTCCGCCACGGTGGGCCAGCATCGCAGCAGGGGTGTCACCGGGCTCTCATTACTTGCTGTAGCGATGGCGCCACGAGATGCTCATGGGCAGTTCCTCAGACTTTTGCTGCTGGCGAGGAGGAATCGGGATCGGGCCGTAGCTTTGGCCACTGCTCATCTTGCGCTCTCCCTTTGCCCCATCTGTCTGTTTCTTGGGATCCTTTCCGTCGCTCGTCATGGTCAAAGCTGCCGTGCGGTAGTGGTGGCAGTGGTTTTTATGCCAAAAATGTGCTAGTGCGATAGCTCGTGCCGTATTGGCAGCTAACTTGACACTAGTCAAAAATGAAGCGCGACGTGATGTGGCGCCGGCACTGCTGGCACCCGCTCAATTTATGTTGGTCCTGGCCGGCACCTCGGGATCCTGACTCAATTAGGGAAGCTGCACTCCACGTTGGTAATCTGCGGCACCTGCAGATCCCTTGTTTTTGGCCATCGTGTCGCGTAATTGGTCGCCTTGATAGCTCCTATGGACTAGTCCAGTTTACAACCTAGTAGCGGCCTATTGGCTCGTTCAACCTCTAGCCACTGTGCAGGAATCTAACAGTTCTCGTTTCGCGGAGCGATTTACCCCCCACTGCACGAAATTGCCTCTGCGCGTGCGTCATAATCACATCGGCATCACAGGTGATCACGTCTCACGACGATCGCTGGTCATCACTGCTCTGATGTCACACTACCCATGTTGTTGCTGATAACGCACAATATTTACGCTGGCAACCTTGTCCTTTTGTTTACACGTTATCGGTTCTGGTATGGTGTCCCTCTCGCCAACTAAAGCAAGGCGTCGAGGCTGGTCAAGAGTACTAAATATCGCTGTTTCAGCCCGTATTTACTCAGAAATCGCCTATACTGATAACAAACTCTGTGTAGTTCAAACGCAATCGGTGACGCCAGCTGTGCGACAAATTCGCTGATGTTGTGACGACATCGGAAATATCGGCAACGACCCGCGCCTTCACGCCTTACTATTAGTATATTGAACTCAACCTCGCGTCAGTATTAGCCGCCTGTGCCATACAAAAGCTCGCCAATTGACTGGCCGCTTAACTTCAACTCTCCAAACAAGACTTTTGTTATTTCGCGCTAGCACTAGCTGCAACGGCCTGCAGGGGGTTGCCCTAACCCAACGCCCTCCGCGTGGCTGATTTCCGCCAAACAACTGGTTTCTACAAATCCATACTCGTCTCCAGCAGGCACGCATTCGTTACATGAGTTGGCCCTCGTCCTCCTCTGGCCACCTCTGCTGCCTGCGTCTCCCTGGTGACCTGCAACGCGCTCCAGGCACGGCCCCCTCTCTCTGACGTCACCCCGCCGACTACTCCTCCTCCCCAATCTAATACGAACACACGGCGGACGGCCCCTGCTCTCGCGACTCTGCGTGGCAGCCCGTCGGCACGACCGCCATCACGGGGCCAATATTTCCCAACCGCCGGTCGGTCGGTTTGTACCAAGTGGCATTACTGGGGGTTGCACCCCCAGACCCCGCTGCTCTTCGTAGCAACTCGGCGCTTTGCTTGAGTTGATTTCGGCCCGGGTCTGCAATCTGGGCCGTGGCAGCTACGGCATGGCCTGTGGCGATGATTCCGGGCACTGCCCCCGGTCCGCCGTTCGCTTGAGGTTGTTTGAGAATACACGTTGGACTCTCTGGGTACTGGGCCGCTTTGAGGGTAATTTGACAAGGTCTACTCCGCTGATTAGTCTGAGAATTTCATGTATAGGAGATGAACCGTGCTAATGTTTTCACCCGTAACATCACTTGATAACGTTTCACTTTGCTACGACACTTGATTTTACTACAGCATTCAACAACTTAAACAGAAATGAATGCACGTGCCGCGAATATGAGTGGGCGCCGCCGCCTCCCTCCCTCAACTGCAACAAAATATGAAACAAAATGTTAAAAAATGTTAGTTTGAAATGTGCCGCGGGCAATCGGGCCAAGATAGTGTCATCACGTGATCCGTGCGTCCCCCGGCGAATGAGATTCGACCTTTGGTCCGATAACGGCATGGGTATAAGATGACCCACCGATGCCCGCCGAAATAGAGTCGACGCAGACCCGTGGTCCTAGGTGCGTTCTTTAGACTCGTCGCGGTTGTGCCGACCTGGTAGTATTTGGCGGTTTGGCTTCTCCTAAGTAAGTTAGGTAAAGGTTGTGAGCAGGGCCGATGCGTGGGATCTGACGGATTATGCGCATATGGAACCCATTGTCAGTATGATAAGCTAACAGACAGACACAAAATGAACAGGGAAGATTTGACGGATTGCGAACGGTTGCTGCTGAGCAAGCTCCGTTTTGTTCGCGAAATCATTCAAGACATTGGGCCCGAGGATACCAGCTCTTGGGACTGTGATGAGCGGACCCTCGAGCCTCTCAACTACTCATACGAGGACTTTTGCAAGGATCTCGACGTGGGCGATGTCTATACGCGCCGACTAATCGAGCTGCTGGTGCGTGAGACGGCGGCCAAGCGCCGTGAATCTCAACAAGCGGACGCTAACTGCGAACCCCGAGGCAATTATGTCACCACCGCCGCCGCCGCCGCCGCCTCTTCGTTTGGAGAGCCTCTATATGTTGAGACTCTGGAAGGCGTTGCGATCAAAGAAACCACTGCAGCTACTCGTGGCAATGCCAAGCAGTTTGTATGATTTACGACGTTATGTACTAGTGTAGAATGACAAGGAGAATACCATGGAAATTTCCAAGGTTATAAAAAGTGTTTAAGATTTGGCACACCTTGAATGTTTAGCTGTTTATTCGCTGTCATTGAGCCAATGCCAAAAATAATAGACTACTGACGTATAAATGCTTGCATGGTGTCAAATTCAGTTCTTGGTAACTCAATGCCTTGGCGGCACATTACCTTTTTCGCACTCCATAGCAAACCAGACTTTACCCGATTCCACCGGCTATATACCTATCCGGAGCACAACCCCACGCAATCATGCATCGCTCTGCATGCTAGGTGGTTTCATTTATAATACAAGGCACGTTGACAATTGCTCGTCTCATACACATAACATGGTTTCGGTTCACAAGATTAAGCTCAATGACGGTAACGAAATGCCCGTCGTCGCTCTCGGAACTTGGGAGCTTCGTGGCGAGGACGGTTACAAGGCGGTCCTGGTAAGTACCCATGAGACATCGCTGCAATCGCGGGGTGTTGCAATACAACGCTCCTGGCACCCCACGGTGCTGTTACTGGGGGTTCCACCCCCAGGCCCCTGGTGCTTTGGGGCAACTCTGCGCTTCGCTTGAGTTGATGGTGGTGCTGACGGCAGGAAGCTCTAAAGGCTGGATACAGGCACATTGACACAGCTGCCTTGTACAAGAACGAAGAGATAGTTGGCCGCGCTATCCGGGACTCTGGTATCCCGCGAGAGGAGATCTTTGTCACTACTAAGCTGGCCCAGGAGGACCACAGAGACCCGGCTGCAGCTATGGAAAAGAGCCTGGACCGTCTCGGTCTCGATTATGTTGACCTATACCTGATGCACTGGCCATTGCCGGAACTCGACGGCCAGAAGGACTCGTCCTGGTCCTTTACCCGTACCTGGTGGGAGATGCAGAAGCTTCACGGCAACAAGGCAAAGTCAATCGGCGTGTCCAATTTCTCGACCGTCAACCTCACCAAGCTGCTGCGAACCCCGACCACCACCGTCACTCCGTCGGTCAACCAGGTCGAGCTCCACCCCCTGTGCCAGCAGCAACAGCTGCTCGACTACTGCAAAGAAAAGGGCATTGTGTGCACCGCGTACTGCCCTCTTGCCCGCGGCAAGGAGCTCTCGGTCAACATCCTCGAGCACCCGGCCGTCAAGGAAGTAGCCGACAAGCACGGCATCAACACGTCGCAGGCCATTCTGTCGTGGGGTGTGTGGCGAGGCACCCCGGTTCTGCCCAAGTCGGCCAACCCAGACCGCCTCAGAGCCAACCTGGCCATTGTGGCGCTGTCCGACGACGACGGCCGCAAGATTTCCGCCATCGGCGCCGGCAAGACCGAGCGCATCGTTGCGGACCCCGGCAGGAAGTACAACGTCACCGTGTTCCACGACGACCCCTAGTCAACCTATGTATCGTGAGTGCTAGAGTCCTGGGGGCCCGCCCCCAGACCCCCGTAGCAACCGCAAGCGGTTGAACAACTCGAGCGAAGCGTAGAGTTGCCACCAAAAAGCAGGGGTCTGGGGGTGCAACCCCCAGTAACGCCTTGGGTAATGCACGCAATGTATTAAGCTATCAGTGCTCTGTCAGACGGTCTTCGATGTCCTTCTTGATGGCATGCTTGATGGCGGCGACGTCGTGACGAGAGGCGTTGTAGTCCACGGTCTGCTGGTTAAACGGGTTCTCGGGCGACTTTTCAAACTCCTTGCGGATGATCTCCTTGTACTGCGTGAGACGCAGCCCGGGTTTCTCCTTCTTGAGCTCCGGCAGGCGCCGCTCTTCAAAGGCAGTGATGGCCGCCTTGAGCCTGCGCTCCGGATGGCGCTCCAGGCCCTTCTGGGACCCGGCGCCCGTCGTGACGCTCAGAGCGTCGAGCGCGTCGTCGATGCCCGACGCGCTGATGGTCGGCAGGCTGTCGCTGTCGAGAAAATCGTCTATCTTGCCGGCCCGGCGCGCGGCAACCTTGTCGGCGCCCCGCTGCTTGGACTTGAGTGGCTTGCTCGGCAGCGACGCCTCCTCCTGCTCAAGCAACGCCTCGCGCTCGGCCTTTTTGCGAGCTGCCTCGGCCTTTTTGGCCGCCTCTTGGTCCTTTTTGGACCCGCCCTTGGATCCGGCGTTCCACTTGGCCTCTTCTTCGGCGTCTAGTTGCGCCTGCTCCTCGGCCGCCTTGCGCGCTGCCGCCTCGGCCTTGCGGGCGTTGCCCTGCGCCTACAGTTAGTCTCCGTCAACCGTATTTGTCCTGGGGGCAAGCCCCCAGACCCCCGGGCAACCGCAAAGCGGTTGGGCGATATGGTGATTACAGCCAATCCGGCAGCAATTGGGGGCTTCCAGACAGGCAGGACGGCCCGTCTCAAGTTAAGGACTCGTCGATACTGGTAAACATACCTTCTTGGTGTTCTCCGCTTGTCCTCGAGTCTTGCCCATTGGTTCTCGCGCGGTCCTAGACGAGTTTGCAGTGGTTCCAGTTGCGCAGGTGCTGCGCTGCTCTGGTGAATGCGCACGGCTGTGTATGCTGCATACATTTATATGCATGCATAGAATACCTCATACTGGTTACAACTACCGCCGTCTCGAAAAGTCCACAACTGCCCCGGCAATGCCATGCCCCGCCGGCTCCTACAACACAAATCCTACGATGTATACAAGGCAGATAACATAGCGCGCGTGCGCCGAGACGAACAGCGTGCCCGGGACCAGGCACAGGCCGAGCTCGACCGCCGCCGCCAGGCAGAACGATCTGAGCGGACCCGCCTTCTGCGCGAGCGGGCCGCCTTTTCTACCGGCCCCGGCTCGTCTGATTCACACCCCCGTCGTCCCCCGTCCCCCAATTCCTCCCGTGAACCCCGCAAATTGGATAGAACAGAGCCAGGTGGCTCGAGCGGGCCGGCTCCTGACAGCTCGGCCGGTGTCCGTCTTGCCAGCGCTGCAGCAGGTGAGTTGGCCAGCCGCTGTGCTATCCAGTATTTCTGGGGGTTGCACCCCCAGGCCCCCGCTTTTGGCGGCAACTCTGCGCTTCGCTTGAGTTGGTTCAACCGCTTGCGGTTGCTACGGGGGTCTGGGGGCTGGCCCCCAGGAATTCCACTGACTGGTGCTAACAACAGTTGAGACTCCGTGGTACGCAGCCGGCCCAGCGCCAGCAGACCCCGGCGGCCGGCGCAGCCAGCTACAGAAGGCGAGCATGGACCCGCTGGTGGAGATGACTGCGTTTGTCGCAGAGACTAGAGAATACGAGCAGCGCTGCGAGGTCAGTCGGTCGCGGCGGCGGCGGCATAGGTCCCGCACTAGTAGTGGGGCAGGCCGCGAGAGAAAGCTCGAGTAGGACGAGTGAGACGGGATGTTTATCGGTGCGCGGTGCCCCGCACAGACGCGGCTCGGGCTGTCACGAGTCCCGGCAAGGAGGAGGTGGTGGCATGTGTGGGTGAAGAGGAGCACGCGAAAACTGGGCAGATAGTGAGTCGCGATGGCGGGTAGTGCGGTATGAGCACATAAATGCCGGTGCATACGGGAAAACGAGTGGGCACGAGGAAATCCAGGGTCCCGCGCGATAGCATGTGTTTTTATGGCAGGTGGTGGAGTTTCGGGCGCCGGTGCAACACGGCTCACCAACGAATGGCCGGGCTACTCGTCTAGGGGTTTACGAGCGGAGATCTGGCTCAGCGGGCCGCCAGTGATGTCAATTCGCGGCGGGTCGCATATGGCAGCCGCCGCGGCTGATTTGACCCGCCACGGCAGCGAGAGGGGTTTTGCCGACGCTGGCGGGGTGCCGAGGACCACATTTTGGGCAGCCGGGCCACCAAATGCTCGAGTGGTGGCACGAATTGCGGGCCCAAATTGACTAGCGTCTACTAGTGGGCCGCGACGGGCCGACACTGGGCCAGGTTACTGCTTTGTTTCTTTCAATGATGATGCCGTTCTGGGCGAAAAATGTCGGAATCAGTGGGAATATTTGAGCCGGGTAACTTGGTGGCCGAGCGATGCCAAATTGGCCCCGGCACACTGTGACATGGCCATGACATGCAGGCCAAGCCTAGGCAAATGTTTTCAGGCATTTCTATCCCGCGACATGTTGAACGAATCCATAGCGTATATAGCAGGTTAGCGTAGCCCATAGTTTGTGTGTGTTCCGGGTAAATAGTGCGTGCCCCAATATACTCGAGTGCTCACACATACGCGCAGTCTCGCGTGGTGTGCAACATAGCGACCAGGACCATTTGTCTGGGCGAGTCGTAACAAACAGCCAGCAGCGAGCCAGCGAGCGGGGCGGGCGGAAGTTTGAGCTCTCAAGAGCGATTTGCTAAGTGTATTACTGCGGAATCCGGACGCGACGTCGTGCTGGGGCTTCAGGACTGTGTGCATTTTGACATCCCTCACCACTTGGACAGTTAGACCCCACCAGCCACCACCAGCACCACCAGTACCGCTGCCACTAGTTGAGTTGTTGACGGTCTTGGCTTTTTTGCAGAGTTGGTGTGTGCTAAGAGACCCACTCAATTGCCGCTGAGTGCTTTTGGAAGTGGACTTTTTACATTGTAACTTGACGGTAAAAGTAATTGCAGACACTTGGTGACAAGGCCGTCACTGAAGCGCCTGGTGCCTAGTGCAAAAATGAACCTGGAAACACCGGGGTCCGTGGCGTTGAAGTCCGACAGGGAGCTTCTTAACGCCTACATCTACGACTATATGGCTAAACATGGGCTCAGGGAGAGTGCTCGCGTGTTTTCTAGGGAAGCCGACTTGGCGACGTTTTCGCGGGGTGATGGCCACCCAGACTCGGCTGCCACCCCAAAGGACGACAAGTTTGCTTCGGCTGTCAACGGAGACATGTCACCGGTATGTTTTTTTGTTTTTTTTGAAACTCGATAAAAGAAGTAGCTATACTGACTCCAGCGGACAAAGGACGGCGAAATCAACGGCCATGATGGTATGTAGACCGCCTCGCATGACTGTTGAGATTCACCACAACTGACGGCAGTAAAGAAGGTACGTGACGAAGACTTGCCTAGAAGCAGCATCCTTATTGATGCCCCAGAGGGCTTTCTTTTGGAATGGTGGGTCTTGTTTTGGGACATGTATAGTGCGAAACAAGGAAAAGGCGGCGGCAGCCCCGCGGCACAACAGTATATTCAAGGCACAATGAGACTGCGCCAGGAGCAGGCCAAGCGCGCTGCTCAGGTCCAGCAGAATGCAATAAACGCAACAGGAATGATGGGCACACATCCCATGCTAGCCCCGACTGGTTTCCCAGTCGGATATCCCCAGCAGGCTGCCCTCATGAATGCTAGACTCATGGGAAAGGTCCCGGGTGTGCCGGGCATGCCAGAAAATATGTCCGAGGCTGATAGGCGCAACCAGCTCGAGCGCCAGGCGATGCTCAATAGGAGAATGGGAGCAAATGTCATGATGACCCCACAAATGCAGGCCCAGCTAATCAAACAACACCAGCAGATGCTGGCCCAGCAGCAGGCCCAAGGGGCTGGCCAGCCCGGCCAAGGCGTTCCTCAGGGAGCCGGTCAGGTAGGTGCCGTTGGTGGTGTTCCCCAGGGCGCTGCAGCAGCCCAACCACCTAATTCCCAACGTCTCAAGGCTGCTGGCGGTGGCCACCGAGACTCGGTCAGTGAAGGCATGGATGGCTCGCAAAGTCGTTCCCCTAGCCTTCAGAACGGCTCGTCTCCCGCCAAACGCCAACGGCTCTCTCCAGAGGGGGAATATAACATGGCCCATCCTGGTGCTGGCGCTGCTCCTGGCGCTGGTGCTCCTGGTCCAACCACCGCGAGGCCCATGAGTGCTGATGCTGCTGCCGCCGCTGCTGCTGCTGGAATTCCGATTCAGCAGATGCAACTCCAGGGCGGCCAAGTCCCGGCTGGTATGCAACCGGGCGGTCATCCTGGCCAGCAGGGCCAGCAAATGCTCATGACTCCTGGCATGAATTTCAGCCCTCATATGCTCCAGCAAATGAAAAATTCCCAGGTAGCTGCTGCCGCTCAGGCGGCCGCCGGCTCGCCAGTGATGCAGCAAGTTGGTCCTCAGCAGTATGCCGCCAACATGGCAGCAGCAGCTGCTGCTGCCCAGCAACAAGGACGGCCCATGATGGCTGCGGGTGCAAAGATGCAGGGAATGATGGGGCCGGGTGGCAGTCCTGTGCAGGGCGCCGGGGCCGCAAACGGGCCCATGGTACAACATCACGACGGAATGCAAATGTTTCATGTCGAAGGCTATCCAAATGGTATGCAGATGCAACAGGGAGGTATGCCGCAAATGGCTGGTGCTGGTGGACAGCAGTCAATGCCTATTGGCGGCAATGCAAACGCACTACAAGACTATCAGATGCAGTTGATGCTGCTCGAGCAGCAGAATAAGAAGCGACTAATGGTTGCCAAGCAGGAACAGCAAGATTCGAGTGGCAAGCCTATTGGTGGCGGCGACGGCGCTGGCGGCAACCCTGCTGGTGCTGGCGCCCCGCACTTGCAGCGAAGTTTGTCTGTCAGCGGACCCCAAGGCATGCAGCGGGCGCCCGGTGGCCAGCAGATGCCACCGGGGGCTGCTGCTGCTGCGGCCGCTGCTGCCTCGGGCCAGCCAGCGGGAGCAATGAATCGATATGGCCAAGCAGGTGGTATGGTGCCGTCGCCTACAGGCGGTGCACAACCCCGTGGCACTCCCAAGATGGGAAACCATCCCACTCCTGGTATGGCTGGTGGTGACGTTCAGAAACCGTCACCGACAAATATGAACGCTGCGTCGATGGCTGGCGCCGCTGTGAACTATCCTATGGACTTCAACATGGTCAAGGGAATGCAACAGCACATGGTTCGTGGCGGCCCCGGCGGTTGGGCCATCATGCCTGGCCATCCTGGCATGCAGGGCCAGCCGGGCCCTCAGCCAGGTCAAATGGTCCGCGGACCCGGTGGCGCCATGATTCGCCCTGGTCAGATGGGCCCGGGTCCTCAACAGCAAGGCGGCCTTCCCCCGCCTCCACCTGGACCAGGAGGCGCAATGGGACAGCAACAGCCTCCGCAGGGTGGGCCAATGCCGCCACCATCAGCCGGCATTGCCGCTGCTAATCGTACGAATCCGTCGTCTCCACAAATGGCAGCACCTGTCACGCCAACTCAAGCAGCCCGGCAGCAGGGCGCGGCATCAAAGGGCAAGAAGGAGCCTGCGTCGAAGCAGCGCAAGGGCAAAAGGGCCGCGGCCGCCAATCCTCCCGTGTCTACTCCCCACGGCTCAGAACCTCCCACTCCAACATCGCCGGTTACACCCCACAACCCGCCAGGTGCATTCAATGCTGGCGGACCAGTCGCAGCAGCAGCTCAGGCTGGAAATGCTCCTGGTGGTGCAGGTGGATCTGGTCCCAACCCATCTGGAGCTGCACCGGCCGGTGCGCACCCCAACAATCCAGCCGCCAATGGTGGTGCTGGTGGCAATGAGGGTGCTGGTGGACCAAATAATGGTAACCCGTCGCTGTTGTCCATGGCCGCCAACTTCTCGGTCGGCAGTAATGGCCAGGCGGGACCTGGTGGTCCGGGGCCCGCCCCCGATAATGTGAGTGACCATGAGCTTGCATTCCTTAATGACTTTACGAATGCCAGTGAGGACTATGAGATTGACTTTGACTCTTTTCTCAACACTGACGAGTAATAATACCGGAAACGCTTCCTATTTTTTGTTGTTGTTATGCTGCCGTCGTCGTCATCGTTGCGTGAGGCGAGCCGCAATCAATTGTGCCAACATCGCACTGAAAAACACTGGCGCAGCCCTATTCAATTTTGGCCTTGTATGAGCAATGAGAGTGGGGTTGTGCTGGCGCACACGAGCAAAGTGGGCTGCGACAGTCTGCTCTCTTTATTTATTTATTTAATGATGCACGTTGGACTTGTCGGCGGCTCGGTGTAGACTAGAATTTATTTTTTTTTTTTGGCTCGTGAGTTTTTCAACCATGTAGATACTGTTTTGGCGATGTTATGAGTACCTGCTGCGAACTTGGTGTGGTCAAATCTATGTAACACCAATTTACCAACTATAGAGGAATACTGCCCACACAATGGCTCGACAATGGGGATTAGAATAGGGCAACGACCTCTCCAACGCCAAGGGCAACTATTACCTCGTCGATAACTGATACAAAACCATCTAACCATTTCATCTAGATAACCTTATTTCACCTCGGCAACGCCGTGTTGATGGGGTCTGCATTCCGATCGAGGGTGCCCAGCGAGGGAATCTTCATGTGCCAATCTGAGTTTGTTTGGACCAAATGTTGGCTCGAGATAGCTATCGCAGCCGACAAAAAGTCTAGAGCGTAGGCGCGACGAATAATAAGGTTTTCTGGAATCTCTCTAAATCAGAGACGGAACAGGGCATTTGAGAATGTCTTACAAGCTGTAACAGCACCACCACCACCACTACTATGTAGAACTAAACGAATTGGACAGTATAGCATTCACGAACTGGACGGTCTAGGATGTCATTTAAGAGTCAACCGCCAACCCCAGCCTAAACAACGGGCAAATCCACATGAAAAAGTGGGGCCCCTGAACGCAAAGCGGTTTCATTAACGCGCCCGTTTCACGACCACATAAAAGTGCTTACCCTGCCGATCACCAATACTATTACCGAGTATGGCATCGAACGGCTGACAAAAACATGCCGACGCTCGGCAGCAGCTTGGTGAGCTGTGTTTGAGCAGGAAACAAACGAGCTACGACAGTAGTGTTTGGCACCTGGACGGACGTCGGGAGTGGTACAGAAGGAAGTTGCACCAAATTCTGGCTGGTGCCCAGTGCAAACGACGCGAGTCCAGACGTAGTGGCTCTATTGTTTATGGACTCGGGTGGTGCCGAGCGGTAGCTTGTAAGTGACCGCCACCAACTAGAGGAGGTTTTAACGATTGGATTGAAGCCTCGAATGACAGAAAAGAGTCCACATCACCCCAAATGGGGCGGAAATGAAAGAGATAACAGTGAATTGGACCGAGGAGCGATCCACGAGGAAGGTGAACACCCACGGGGGCGGCTGCAAAGAAGCCACACAGAGACAACTTCGCAGTTAGGGACAGAATCTGTATTTGATGACACACCTCTTGGTGGCTACCTCAAGGATACAGGTTTGGACGACTGGGGTATTGACTCGTGGCAAGAAGGAGGAGTAGAGCCAAGTGGAATCAGAAAACCGCTACCGCTTGCATTGTGCGACAGAGATGGAAAGCCCGCTCGTGAGTACCGACGGATCAAGCTGCACCGGCTGATTCACCAGGCGCTGCGGCCACGGCTCGGCGAGCACGAGAACTCCGAGTTTCTGGAACGGTTTCGGTTTGTACTGGTGAGGAGCCGGCTGCTTGATGGAGAGCTAGGAGCTCGGCATATTGGACCGCCTATACGAGGAATCGTGGAGGAGACACAGCAACGGCGGGCTGATATCTTATTTGGCGACGAGGGGCCGTGGCAGGTTCTAAAGATGGAGAAACGGTACTGGGTAGGTGGGGGTGGAATTATTGTTATAATCGCTGTATTAGTCGGGAATTATGTTCGGCGGAGCCATGGCGGCACGACAAACGCTACCAGCACGACTGGGGCATTGGTGGTGGTACTGTGTATCTGCTTATTCTTATACGCCCATTCTCGACGGCGGCTATTGCGGATTTTGCGCGCAAAGTCCATTGCTCAGGCGTCGCGGTTTATTGAAGAATCCATCAAATTTGATAAATCGCTGATGCGATGCATAAGCCTGATACGCGAAGTTGAACTGCTTTCCCAGGGATTCCGCCCTGACCTGGCGGACATGCCATGGGACGAGGCAGATGCACAAGTAGAGGTAGACGACCAAAGTACTCCCACGCTCCCTAGTGGCGAGTGGACCAAGGAAGTGCACACTCCTCGCACGGAACCCACTGCCAGGCCCGTGTACAAGGGAGTTGTGCAAACTGGAAAAACGCTGCGATCTGCTGTCGCATCTGCATTATACCTTGGTTGTACCGCGTACATTGACGCAATTAAAGAGGTTCTGTCCCACTGCAGCGAGCTGGATTTGCAACGCTACTTTGACATATACGAATTGAGCAGCCCCCAGGCCGAGTTTGGCTTTGTCATGAACGACGATGGAGTCGGGTTTGTGAGAGGATTCCCAGCTAGAGCCGCCTTCTATGGAGCGAGCGGCGCGCATGCAAGCGTTGCAGAGCTGCGACACGAGTTCAAGCGCCTGCACTTTCTACGTCGGGCGTTTTTGTGCTGCCTGCTTTCGGTATGCACAGACGGTGATGTTACCCGCGAGGAGCTCGATACTTGGTCGTGTGTAGTCGACCACCTCGATCACACCACGGCCCTTTCTACTCAGCTTGCCAAGGTAGTGTCCAAGGAGTCGCTAGTACCTGGTAAGGAGGACGCAGAGGAGATTGTCAGCAGCGCGTCTGGTCCGAGGGATAGCGCACGCGCTGCATCGTCGTCGCGCTCCAAGCATCCTGCGTTGTTTGACATGAGCTTGACCCTTCAACATCTCCAGGCGCGTATCGCGCTTCTTGCTGAACAAGACGAGCCGCCAGTAGAGTGGGGAGGTCGAGACCTGTCTAATAACGCAAACGACACTTTGTATACGCAGCTTGGTGAGGATATCAACCGGCTCCAGCACCTTTTTAGCAGGCTCCGGGATAGATCCCAAGCTTCAAAGTCGCGCTCTCATGCCCACCACCGGCAAGACACAACGTTGTCTACTGCAACCACGATGGTGGCTGATGACAGCGGATCTGTGTATTCATCAACAGTGGCTGCCGATGACCTGCACTCGCCTCGGTCTTCAGTCGTTTCGTTTTCTGGCAAGATTCGAACCGAGGCTTACCAAAACACAATGACGATTCTTGAGGCCATTGTGGACCGCGAAGACAGGGCCAGGTCCAATGGCCCAGTACTGAATCGCGCCGAACGCATCGCCCTTATGAACGAGGCGCGCAAGGCGGAGTCGCAACGACGAGTTGTTTCTCAACAGCGTGACAAGTTTGTTCTTGAGCTCGGCAACGTCCTTAGCCACCGGTCTCGCCGATTCAAGGCTTCCCCCTCACCCCCACCAGCAGGGTCATCTACCCCCGTCTCGTTAGACGATTACGACGATACGATTTAATTGTATTTCTACTCGTGCATAGAGTTAATAATTTTAATTTTTGCCCATTGGATTTTTGTCATTGCAACTGCTAACGGTTGAGAGCTAGCCAGTAAAACGCTACTACACAGTAGACCGGAAAAAAAAAATCTATACATGAGAAAGATACCCATTGATAAATGCAGTACAATAAGTCGTTGGAGAAATTGGTGCAAAGACTAGTCAAATTGGAAGCGCAGCTAATTAAGCCGACATAGTGAAATCGTGCTCAATCCCGGGTGT
The DNA here is from genome assembly GCA_030570855.1 of Tardiomyces digboiensis. NCBI lineage: Eukaryota > Fungi > Ascomycota > Dipodascomycetes > Dipodascales > Trichomonascaceae > Tardiomyces > Tardiomyces digboiensis. The sequence goes on along the minus strand of JAJLWU010000030.1, from coordinate 12,006 downwards.
AACCGAGGCGACAAATTTGAGAAATAGAACAAGATACTGGTCAACTCGCACAGCATGTTCAGTCTCCGACTTGTTGATGTCTTCCCAGTCGTCTCCATCACTCTCATCATTAACTCCATCGCCCTCACCATCTGCAAGGCCCACCCTGGCAATACCCTTGACTAGCTCCTCCCCATCGTGTCCGTCGTTTTCTCTTGACTGGGACGATAGACGCTGCTCGGCGCGATCGGCGCGATCAATCAGGATCTTCATCACTTGAGCATGTCGACACGGATGAATAGACACGACTGTGAGGTCAACTTCAAACGGCGCGCGTTCTATAGTAACCGTCTTGTCCCTGTAGTCACTCATGATGTCCTCAAACATCTGTGACGGTGTCAATGGGCTACCCTCGGCATTAAATCCGCTCAAGTACAGCTTGGGTACCCGGTAGCTTGTGCTATAAGCAATATATAAGTTGTAAGTGCGCGACGCAGCCTCGGTCAATCCATAGCTATATGTGGCAGCATCGCCGCCATCTTCGTCTTCCAATTCTCCAAGATCTATATCTACAATCTCGTCGTCGTCGCCAGCAGCTGTAGTAGAGTCCTTATTCTTTTCCGATTTGCCGCGGTCGTCTGCCCGCAAAGCAGAAACCCACCCGTCTTCGTCAACTGTGGTCTCATTGACTTCTGTATACGCTGCCGCGCGCACATGCGATGGAACGTGCTTCGTAACAAGTACCTGCTTGTCAACTGGCAAGAAATCCCACCGTTTACCAGGCGGAGCCGATGACCACGACCACGTCGGGAACTTGGACACCAGGTAGTCTCCGGCAGTGACAAACTCCTCTGGGGTAATTTGGCCGGTAGTGCGGAAGCTCGACACGTGAGTAACAGGCGTCAGGTACTCCCTGAGTGAGGACAGCGTTGACCGAATGTTCATGGTAGTTGTTTGGAGATGTACATAGGCGGTGAATGTTGTTAGGCGCCGCCACTGCGCCTTATCGTGTAATCACGATACGCGATCTGCTGACCACTGCTGATTATTAGTGAATGGGCGATGCAACAATATGTGCTAACATTCTATTTCATAGCATATCGTAGACAAAGATTCATTACAGATGCATGTCGAGGGTTTCGAGGACACCGCCTACAAGGCGGAGGTCAAGATAGGTGGCCGCCTTGCGGTAGGTATCCATTGTGCGGAGAATGGACGACCGCGGGATGGTTTCGGTCCATGACCCGGAGCACTCGCAGTGTTGAGACATGTCGTCATCCCGAATTCGCCGACACTTTGTGCAGCGGAGATCCTGGATTTGGTACAAGGCCATTAGCTTGTAGATTTCCTGGATGAGCCGTTCTTCGAGGGTGATGCGGTTGTAGTCCTTGCCACATACCTCACAGACCCAATTGTGAATCATAGAGGAACCCGATTGCACCAACAAGTAATCGTCACGTAGGAGGTCGACGTCGCGTACGTAACCGCAGTGCTCGCAGGTGACGTTGGCGAGACGAAGCGACAGGCTTGGGTTCTTGAACGCTGCCTCGTCGCTGAACTCTGCGAGCCCAACGACGTTTAGGAGGCGGCGACGGATGATGCGGAACTCGATACTGAGATCCTTCGCGAGCCCAAACACACCACACAAACTCTTGATGAGCATAGCAATGGGGCTCATGTCACGCGCAATGTTGGATGGAACATCTGGAAATTGAAATTGCTCGGCAATTTCCGCGTGTGATAGTCCCTCCTGGTATCGGCGGTATAGCTGCTTCATTCGGTTGACAATGGGCTTGTCCATTTCCTCAAAGATTCCCGAGCCAAATGGAGGTGCGTCTTCGCCGTCAGCTCCTCCGCCATTTGGGGAGCGGTTGAGCTGAGTCGACGAAATCTGCGTCAATCTACCAGGCTCACCTACGACGGGCGTCGCCGCCTTGTGCTCCACCAGTTTCTCCAAGAAGTAGACCGACCAGTCCTCAAATTCAGATTGGAGAACTTCCGGAAGGAACTTCTTGAGTTGCCAGCTTAAAATCGTCTGGTACTGGGTCCCAGACTCTCTAATTTCCTTACATCCACGACCACAGTAGTTGTACTGGTCCATCCACAAGACGATATCCCAGTATTGGGTGACTTGAATATCCAGGAAACTAAACAGCGGCTTGGAACGCAGTGTCTTGATGACAAACTTGGCAAAAGCATACGTGTTTTCCACTTGACTCTTTGTGGTTTGGAGCAACAACCTATTCTGGTCTGCAAACACGACAGTGGTTCCAAGACGGCGCACCTCACGGATCAGCTGTACAAATGCCTTCTTACCGAGATTCTGCACATGGTAGTACAGAACGCGGTCAAACAGGTACGCATCTGGTGACGCTGCCCAGCACACGAATCCCTGGATGATGCGGTCTGCTATAGGGTTGTTATCGTATGCTGCCTCGTTCCACCAGTTCTTGACGAGGCTGCTCAGTGCAGAAAGTGCAGGCGTCGAAAACGCATTTTGAACAAACGGCACACTTCCTCCTGTGGGTACCGCAATTTTGCTGCCGTTGTGATTCTCCTTGTCTTCACTGCCATTGATAGCAATCTCGTCGATTTTGTGCCCTGCCAGGTCCGCTCCTTCGGCTTCATAGATAATAGCCGCCGTCAAAACAGTATTGACCGACAAGTTGCGGATCTCCAAGTCAATACAGGACTTGTGGTAGAGTCCCTGGTTGCTGACCACCGGCAAATCGGTTGATTCGGCTGCTATTATCATGCTTTCGTCCTTTTCGGAACCACCCGCGTCTGGAATCGGGTTCGGGGACCACCACAGAATGATTCCAGCTTCTTGAAGCTTGCGCGCATACATTGTGTCAATGACCAGCCGCGTATCGTCACCGCGCAGATTGCCAATTGGCATCTTGCTATAACTAGAAAGACTCGAAAGACTGTTTAGAGTCGAGGCAAGCCGCAGGTACGACTTGGCGATGAGCTTGGAGCACGCGGCTTGCCAACCCACGGTAGGAAGAGTAGGGGTTCCACTCGTAATCTCAATGGTTGGGAAATCGTTGATGGTTCGAACCAACTTCTTCAGACGCGACGGCTGAGAAGATTGCATGCACAGCACCGATTGAGAGCCCCTTTCGGCATGTAGCCTGGCCAGATAGGAACCAATCTTTTGATAAATGCGCCGGCCATTATCGTAAGTGGACTCTTCAAAGACAATCGACGGTTGGTAGTCTATCGTGCTTTTGAGCTCAGCGAGGATGTCCTCCGGCAGGTCTCTGAGTTGCTCAAGGTAGTGTTTAGTAACACTTCCAAGTCCTTCTGTCTGGGAATTTGGCGGTCTCAGAATAAATATGCTCGCTTCTGAGGACCATGTCGGAATTACCGCATATACATGGTACTCTCCGGCGACCACGTGAAAGAGCAACACGTACTCTAGCTTGGTGGCAGCCAAATACTTGTCTGTGCTTGGCAGCAGCCAGTCCAGCTCAAAGCCCTTTTCAAGACCCTTTCCGAGCAATCCTGGTCGAGATGAATCTAAAACGCAGCAATTTCCAAGGCGAAGCAGCGCTCGCTCGTGAGCTTCAATTTTGGTCTCGTAGATGCCACTGACATGGTTATCCTTGAACAAGCTATCGGCTCTTTGGAGCTCTTCTTGATAGACTGTTTCTGGCATGGTTATACGATATAAGTTCGCCGAAGTCTTGCCACTCGGCAACACCGAGTTTGTCTTTTCCATAATCATGCCGGGGGGAATTCGAGTGGGGCCGTAACTGCTGGCGTAATCGACAAATATAGCTCGCGGAACAATAATGCGTAGATTTTGGATTTTATCGTTGACAAACGCCGTTGCACGTACTTCACCAGGATTTAGCTCCGGTGTAAGACTGAGCAAGTGCCATGATTTAGAATAATTGGCTTCAGTCTGGTTTCTCATGAGGCTCGTGAGCCCGCCAGAACTTGTGCGCAGCGATGATGACTCGCCAAACAGATGCTGTCGGTGTCGTCGGAGTTGCTTCTGTACTGACCATCGAATTTTGGCATTCTTTAGCCAGGCAGAATAGTCTTCCTCGGGGGATATCGTACCTTCGGCGTCCATTGATTGAAGTTGCTCTTGGAGCTCTTCGATGTTCGTCACTTTTGCAGGCTGTGGTCGTTGTTTGCGCTTCGAGACGCGAGCAACCTTGGGTGCCGAACCGTTGGATCCACTGCCACCGCCAAAGTCTTCAATATCCTCCATCGGTTGAGGGACCTGCAGTTCCGGAGCTTTATCTGAAGCCTTGAAAATATCACTCACTTTCTGCTGCTTGAGCGTACTGCTTCCACTAGCTACACGGCGGGTCAGCCAGTCGGGGTGTGGGACTCTCGGGACGGGATTAGGCACGTTTTGCAAACCAGCAGGAATCGTAATAATCTTTTGGATAGTAGATGCCAAACGATCCCAATAATAGTCCCAATCAATAATATTTCGCGGGTCGAAATTGTCCAAGCCGGGCTCTTTGAGCCATTTGCGAAGGTATTGACTCTTGACAGACATTTCGGCAGAGAATATGGCAACAGGAATAGCTCGATCAGTGACAGGTGCATTCTGCGGTTTCTTTGAGATAATGTATTTGCAAGCTAACCCGGCGTCCTTGACCATCTGACTACCCAGGAACTCGGCAAGGCGTCTCGCGGTGCAAATGGAGGTTGATTTTTGACCTTCGTATTCTTCCAGGGTTTTGGACATGCTTCTGTTTTCCGAAATTAAGTCGATGAGATCGTCTTCTTCCAATGTCTTACCCTTGGTTTCAAGAATATCAAGCCAGCTATTGGCCACGTGAGCAACACTGGCATAACACTCTTCGAGCGACCTTCCTTGTAGAAATTCCCCGAAAATCTGACCCTGGAATGCCTTGATAAGGCGGAGCTCACCCCGTCGCTTTAGCTCGAATCCCTTCAATTCCGCGAGACTTCCATCGTCGTTGAATACGGCGTAACGTTTCTTGAGGCCCTTGTCCTCTTCCTTGGAAGTTGGGAGGATCATAGCCTTGTAGGGACCGTCGACCTCAAAGAAAATACTGTTATCGCTTGTGGTTTCGTAAGTGAGGCTTGTTGCATCAACAAGAGTCTGGTACTGGTGATTTGTAAACTGAGCATGGACCAAGTGATTCATCATGACACACGGATACGATATTGGTAGCTTTTTGCCATCGCTGAACTTGAAAACAAAGTCCTCTGGAAAGCTGCACGGTAATATACACCAAATACCATCTGTATCTAGCTCGAGCGGCCGACCAAGTCGCTCCACGAGAGATCGGGCCATTTGAATAATTGTCGCACCAGTTAAACATGTGACTCCAGCCATCTCCATAGAATACCACCGTGATCCCTTTCGCATCACATAACCATAAAACGAGTTAAGAATGACCTTGTGGGCAAGCTGAAGTGAGTCGTAAAGAACGACCATCTTCCTCGCCTCCTCCCGTCCAGCTGCATCATTTGCTGCAATCCGCTCAAGATTCTTCTTCCACACTTTTTGCTTCCCCTTGTATTCATATCTTCGGTCTCTGAAGTTGCGGACAGTATTAACATAGAATGGGTTTTCTCGTTGGCATATGATGGCCTCACGTTCAACAATCTCGGTCTCCTTGATCTTGTGATAAACTTTGCGCGAGTATGCCGAGATACGCTTCTTTATCAGAGACGCTTGTTCCATTGCAGTGAGCTCATCAAACGAACGCGGTGGTGAATTTGGGTGCTTTCCCGGAAACTTTTCGTTCTTGAGAGCATTCTTTATCATAAAGTATTCGTCCTTCTTTGCCGGGAAGAACTCACCTCGCCAAGACCATGGTAGCCGACGGTCGCATGTTTTTCCGGGTCGGTTAAAGTCACAGGATGCGCAGTCCTCTTCTGTAATCATGGAATCTGGCTGCAAGCGGTTCGTCGTCATGATATTGGGATACATGGATGCAACGTCCACGTGGTAAATGCGAGGTTCCTCGTGGCGTATTGGTTGGTTCTTCAGGGCCATTAACAAGTTTGTAATGCCATCCTTGACCTCATCGTAATTCGTGACTTTTGAAAAGTCCATCTTTCCTTCTACCTCGATTGTGAATTTCAAAGCCGACTCGAGGTCACGGAGTAGCTCGTCGATTGCGGTGGTATCAATTTTGAAATCTGTAGGGATATCACTTCGAAAGACACCGGCCTCCAGTGACTCGACATGTCCACCCACATATGTCTCACTTTCAATCAAGTGGCCGTTGTAGAATCGTTCTGGAGGATCCTTGTGCTTGTGGGGCAGAAGAATGCTTTTATTGTATGCTTGCACCATTAACAACATTTCACAAAGGGTACCAGTTCCCTTGCGCAAGACCTCGTCTGGATTCAGAGGAATAATCGTGCAGAGAGAGAAAATAAACGGATGGACATACTTCATGTACAAGTAGTAAGTTGCCACTGCATCTGATACCGAATATTCGGCCATAATTTGTGGTTTATCCCGCGCATATGGGGTCATCATCTCTGGGTCGATTTCAATTGGATTATAACCAAGCTTTGCAGTCGTCACCGACTTCAGACCTTGGCTTCCCTGTGGAAGGTAGCTATCCCGCTTGACCCACCGAAAACAGTCCATATGTACGCAATGTGCAGACTTGTATTCTCCCTCAAGATCCTTCTGAAATCCAATCTCATCGTACATGTTTAATCCATGAAACGACGCTCGATTCTCTACAAACGGCCAATCGAAAAAGTCACCGTTGAAGGTTGCAATGACGGTTGGCTTTTCATCTCGAATGTGTTCAAAGAATCTTCTCAGGAGGCTCAATTCGTCTTCTTCGTTAAAGATGGTGAATTCACCCTTGTACTCAGGTTTCGGGGTGTATTCAAAGTCTTCGATATCCTTTGTGACAATTTGGCGATTCGTGATGAGATATCCCTGGCCGTCAATCATGTAGGAAATCATCATAATTTGATCCACAGCAGCATCAGGGAACTTGAGCGGCGACTTTGTGGTCTCAATATCGTACGCCATAACAACTGGGTCTGCGCGGGCTTCTCGCTCTGGGATACATGTTAAAGAAATCTTGCCGCTCTGAGCTTCGACGGTGTACCATTGTCCAACTCGTATATCTGTTGTCAGCCATTTGTCCCCCGATTAATATACCGACAAATACATGGAGTGGTGACTTACCAAGATCGATAGAGACACGGACGTGGTATGGGACGTCATACTCTAGAATGTCGACAATGAAGTCATTTGCATCCCGTTGCTTGCCTCCCCGAATATCCTGATTTAGAGCATCGACATCGGCCGTCAAGGCGCTCGAGAGCGAGATTTCCGCATACGTATCAGCCGTCTCCTGCTTTTGCTGGTTTGCCTCAACTATGGGCATAAGAGTTCGCCGCGCGTTCAACAAGTGGGATACGTTGTGAAAACTTAGCTGGATTAATGTCCGCTTCAATCCAATCAAATGATTTGGCATTTTCAGATCCTCTTTCTGAACGCGCGTAGTCTTCTTTACGACACCTTCTAGTTTCCTTCGTAGATATTCTTCTACTTCCGTTTCAGTGTTGGGCTGGTGTTAAAAAAGGGCCGAATTTCCTGACTTGTTTTTCGACTTACCTTGCATGCAACCAGAAAATATGGATCAAATTGGACTGTCGCTTTGAAAGAACCGCCCTCTTCATCAAGGAAATAGTAGTCGACACCAGCGTGACCGCCAGGAATGTTGTCATCTGATTTGATTGTAGTCTGCAGTCAGCTAAAAAGAACATATTCTACTCAAAAGGCATTGAGACATACCGCATGGAAGTTCACTAGCCAACCAACTTTCTTCGGGCCGGACTCATAACGATCAAAGCCCATGAGACTGTCTAGCTTGTCAATTTTGGCAACATCCTCAAACCGCCTGCTGGCTGAAGTAGCGCCGGTCTTCAGGCTTTGTTCGTTGATCGATGTGGCTCCCCGGGAACGATTGTCCCTTCGGTTCCTTACAAACCGAGTATTATTTCCCCTCTTTCCATCACCAAATTCTCTTCTCGGTCCGTTTGCACTCATGGTTCCCCATATAACCAGGTACGCAGACCAGAACTACTGTTGAAGAACGCCAGCGCTTCACTGTGTAATTAGACGAAACGCGTTCAGCCGTGCGCTTCAATTTACGCGTAATCCACCACCCCTCGCATTATTGCGCGCATAGAAAACATAGCTTCTTGCAACATTACGTGAATTTGCTGTTTCATTACTCGATCTATGCAAATACATGGCCATCCTGGCCGCCACAGGGCCTGCCCAGCACTGAGTAAGCTCTTAATCTACCGACGCTGGTTAAGCGACAACGCAGCCACTTTGCTTTGGAGGTGCCGGGGTTTGCTGTTTCTCGATCTCCTGGATCAAAAACTCAAATGCCGTGGCTGAAGTTAGTACTCAATGTGCGGAACTTCGTAGAACAATTGCGCGGGGTTCTATCGCCCACCATCCAATAAAAAAATTGGTTCCAACTTACTGATATTTTCGTTGTGTCGCGCAGAAGTCTCTACAAACGCACACCCTAACTCGTTTGCCAACTTCCGGCCCTCTTCTTCCTTGACCTGCCGTTGCAGGTTTAGATCAGATTTGTTGCCAATTATCACCGCTGGTATGTGGTCACTTCCCTGATGTTAGCCTAGATATCTCCCGGAGAACGCCGCCGTTGTGTGCAACCTACCAGGATGTCGAGGATCTTATCCCGAATAATGGGGATCATTTCAAACGACGACCGTGAAGCCACAGAATATGCAAGAATGTATCCGTGGATTCCAATCAGATGCTTTTGGTTGATGATGGAGAACTCATCTTGCCCGGCCGTATCGAGGATCTCGATCTCGTAATCTTGCCCCTTGTATCGGATCACTTTGGAAAACCGGCTTTCAATGGTCGGATAGTAGCTCTCAACAAAGTGCTCTTCCACAAATTGCACAGTCACAGAAGACTTGCCTGCCTGTTAGCTTATCTATGATCACAGCCACTGTGGTGATATTGACAAGGAGACTCTTACCTACTGCCCGTGATCCGACTATGGCTACTTTTCTTACGCGCTGTGATGCTTGCGACATGGCCCTCGTAATAAATAACTGAGCCAGTTTCCTCCACTGGCTATGATAGGTTTCCTGACTGCCGACGGCCGATATTAATGTTTTTGTGGCATTGATGTCATTTTTACCCTGCTGGACCGTTTCCCTGATGACGTCATTGTGCATAGTTTGTCAGAGTTCCCCGCTATGGGATTGTATTTTTGTAGGATTCCAAGAAGGAAACGAGAAATTACTCGGTGTAGGTGCAAGGTGGGTGTAAAAAGGTGTAAACAACTATATGGGATAAAACAAGATAATGTTTTATGTACAGAAATGAGTGTTTTGCGAGCACCTAGACAGTGGCCCCGACTTCGGCAGCAGTCGACGACGACTTCTCGTTGGTGGCATCGGTGGAAACACCGTCAGCCTCGGCAGCTTCAATTTTGGCAATCTCAGCCTTTGCGCGCTCAACGCGCTCCTGAGTCACGCGCTCCTGGTTCTCGTTAAAGTACTGGACCTTCTCTTTGAGCTTCTGAACAGTGTTGGCAATGTCATCAACCGAAGTGGGAATGCTGATATTGAGGTTGGACAGATCCTCAATGATTCCAGCATTCAGACGCAACTTGTCAGAGCGCTTACCGCCCTTGGACTTGCTCTTCTTGCCGCCGGTAGCCTCCAACAAAAAGTTGTCACCCTTCTTAAGCAGCTGTGCGCCCTCGACTTTTTCAACCTGGCGGCGGACCGTGGCACCAAGGGTCGACTCCTTGGTAAGCAGATTGCCCTTGCGCTTGTAATCGGGGTCAAAGTGAATGATCAAGTTCTCGGCAATGTCGATCTGTTGGGCAAATGCCGGCTCAGCAGCAGCGTCAAGCTTAGCCTGTGCGAGCTCCTTCTTGTGAGACTTCTCTTGAGCTTCACGCTCTGCCTTTTCACGCTCAATACGAGCCTGCTGGTCGGCCTTGGCCTGCTCGTGGAAAGCACGCAGCTGGTTGTAGTAATCGTCCTTGACCTTGTCGATCTTCTTACGAGTCTCAGAGTAGGCAGCTCTGGCGGCATTGCGCTTATCAAACAGAGATCCAAGGTTCTTGTAGGCGCTCTGCTGGGCCTCTCGAAGGGCGTCGAGCTTCTTGCGGATTTCATTGTATCTTTCCTGAGCGGCCTTGGACTCGGGGTCATCCAGCTTGGCTCGCAGGTCTGCGAGCTTCGCCTTGTCCGCGTCAATGGTTGCCTGCATGTCACCGAGACCACTCAAGTTTTTCTTGACCTTTTTAAGGTTGGAGATATCCGTCAGATGGCGCTTCTCATCAACAAGACGCAAGGAACCCGAGTCCACGAGCTTTTCGAGCTTGGTAATCTGGGCGTCAATTTCCTCAGTTGACTTGTATGGAGACTTTGTGCGGGCTGTCTGAAGATCTTTGATTTTGCGCTTGAGCTGCTCGTCAACGACACGGATTTCGTCCATCAGCTTGTCGCGCGAGCTCTTGTTCTTGTCACGCACCTCCTTGATGGCATCAAGCTCTTTGAGCAGTTGCTCCCGCTCAGAGCCAGCTGGGCCACCCTTTGACGGCTGGGCTTTGTTAACCTCAGCCTTGGCGGTCTCAAGGGCCTTGTCTTTGACCGCAAGCTCTGCTTGCAGCTCTGCAAGCTCCTTGTCGAACTGCTCCTTGTTTGGGCGCTGAATGCGAGCTTTTCGCTCCGTAGTTCCGTTACTAGTTGCAGCCTCGGCGCTCATCTACTGTTAGATCGTCAACTCCAAACAATCATTTCCAAACTAGAAATCACAATGGCTTATATCAGGAGGAGTTTTCCCCAGCTCCAAGTTTCTACGGCACTATGCTCAGCTTCTCCATGACACTCCTGGCTCCACTCTCACCACAACTCTGCAAACACTCTATTCAGCGGCACCCGTGTACCATACTACACGCATGCAAGAGGTATCCTAAAGAAAAGCACAGAGAATCCGGCTGAGACCTCTATAATCAACCAACCAATTGAACAGAAGCAAAAATACTTACCTTGAACGAAATGTCACCAATGAAAAAGATAACAAAAAAAACGCTTGAAAAGCCTCGGCACTAAACCAATTTCGAAGAAATCCCAAAGATGGCAGTCTAGAAGGAAATGAGCTTTTGCCTTTAGAACAGTTTGGAATTTTCAGCCCAAGAATCTGAACTCGTGGCCAGCGGTAGCCGTTCGTGGACTAATCTGACTCATCACTGACTCAGCACTCGCCGCTTATTTCCAAGATATTTCCAAAGAAAGATATATACCTGAGTTAGGAGATGGCACAATTACTTTTGATGCTAGTAGTTAGTCACAAGTGGTGGTGTAAGACTGGTGTTGTTGCTCCACAAACTGGCCCGCTTCTATGCATACTATGCTTACTTATATGTTATGACCCGACTCTATGCAGCGCATACGTCCGTGTGTGTTTTTGAACATTCCCCTGGGGTGATTTTGGTCCTATTCAACCAGCGAGAACGACAACGCGCGAGTGCGGTACGGAGTTGGTACTCGTGAGACACTTAGAGTATGACAGGAACTGAGACAGTGACAGAGAGTGGTTTTGCACAGATCGTGCAAAATCTGGGTAAAGCACAGGTTTTGGAGTCTTTTGATGAAGTGACACCGCTTGATTCAAAGCCGACCTCAAAGGGCTCGGCAACGGACGATAAAACCATTTTCGCCGGCCACGATGCTGAACAGATCAGACTTATGGAGGAAGTTTGTATTGTACTAGACTATGATGACAAGCCGATTGCGGCTGGATCAAAGAAGACTTGTATGCGCGACACTGATTTTTGTTGAGACTTTGTGGATTTTTTCTTGATGACGCTAACAGCAGGCCATTTAATGGAGAACATTAACAAGGGACTCTTGCATCGGGCGTTTTCGGTTTTCCTATTTAATAGCGAAAACAAGCTTTTGCTTCAGCAGCGAGCCGACGAGAAAATCACTTTCCCCGACATGTGGACCAACACGTGCTGCTCACACCCTCTAGCT
>JAJLWU010000029.1:0-47748 GCA_030570855.1 Tardiomyces digboiensis | reverse complement strand
ACGTTTGCGATCTGAATGACCGGGTCGATCTGAGCCTCGGGAAAAATTCCTTTTCTTCCTGCGCATTCAATATCAAAGCTAAGAATTCGAAGTGGTGCCGCCTTGAGCCATTCCCCCTCCGCGTCATGAGCTATAAGGTCCTGGAAATTAACCGATATTTCGAGTTGACAACGAGAGACCTTGTCAGTTGCCAATTTGTATTTGCCAGCTGGGAGAGTGATCCAAGACATGCCAGTTATATGGCAGTCAATCATGGCTCTCAGCACGTAGGCGACATTATCGAACGTCATGGTTTGGCCGGTCTTGTCAAATCCACAAGCTGTAACCCGTCCTCCTTCGAATGGGCCGCGGACCTTGTTAATTTGCCGCGGGTCCACAACGAACACCTTGAGAAATGGCGACTTGACGTTTCCATTATATCCCCAGAGGCTCTCCTTCAATGAAATCTCTATGTGGTGGCATGCATTGAATGAAATTTGGTTTAGATGTTTTTCAAGTTCTGGAATATCCTCTTTTCTGAAGCCTACAGGTGCTGGCACGTAAAAGTAATGCAGAAACCCGGTGACATCGCACATTACGCTATAGCCCTCTTGGGTAACGCCGAACATACGAACGACCGACTCATCTCTAACAATGGCCTCTTCCGCATCAATCTGCTGAAACACTGTGGTTAGCACCGTTCTACGTGCAAAAAGGCTTAGAACAGTTGGTTGAAGTTGGACTCCAAATTACATACCAATGTCACGAGATTCCGGCGCAAAGTCCCCCAGTGGTGGCCGCTCCCATACTTGATCTTTGTCAGTTACGTCTGTCGATTAGTATAAAATCGTCATGCTGTCACCGAAAATGGCAACTGCTTACCGGTTCCTGAATCTCGGATCTCTTGCGTGAGCTTTTGGAGTTCTTCCTCAAAAGCTGAAGGTTGCGACTGTCCTCCACCATTTGTTGACCGTATTCTCTTTGCAGCTGACTCAACAACAGAATCCTTAGATGTATTTTCTACCTGGCGTTTGGTATGTTCAGTGGCGACGCGTGTCATTACGAGTTCTAATTAATTTGCAATCAGGACCCCCCGACAGGTCTTCTACTATCGAGAACGCGTTGCGACATAACAGCTATTAAGCCGTACGACGCGTTACCGCGCGTGGCATTAAACATAACAAGCATATGTGCCAGTTTCAGTGTTTCCCGAAACTGATCAATAGAAGGCACGCAGTGAGTTGGATATCCCCAGATAGCTGGCCATAGTTTAACGAGCGCTGAGAATGAAACTTACCGACAACTGTGTCGCCGACCAGCCTTGTCAGCCAATGCACGTTTCATGACCGGTTATCGTGCATGCAATTTAGCACTAGGGTTGGACTTGATTGGTTTCATGCAAGACTTGCCGGGCGCTAAATGTTACCCGCCAGTTAGAGACACTTCTGGGGTTGGTCGTTGAGAAAGCGTTGGCACAAGGAGCAGCACTTGCATAACGTTGGAGAGCAGTAAAAGCTGACGAGGTCAGTCGATTTCTGACGTAAACACTTCGATACCGATCGACATTAGCGGCTAATAAGTGCAATAAAGCATATTGAAAAAGACATCAAAAGGAGAGCCGTGGAGAGTTGGCGAAGCGGGCTCGGTGGCATCATTTTGACGTATCGCCGTTCATTTAAAGGCAGCCACAAGAGCCAGAAAAATTCATCGAATAGGAACATCATTGCATTTGGTTTATTGCATACGAGTTTTTACTGCACAAGTGAAACATCATGTCGAGTACTTCGGCGGAAACACACAGTACCAGTGCCTCGCACCGAGAGCACAACCAAGGACGGCAAGATCGGTCTTTCACTCCAGCTCAGAAAGCTGCAGTCGAGCGGGTGCGCTTATGCCGAACCACTGACTACTATGCCATTCTTGATATTGAAAAGCCGTCAAACGATGGGGAGATTAGAAAGGCTTATCGGAAACTGGCGCTGATCATGCATCCCGACAAGAATGGTGCCCCTGGAGCGGACGAGGCTTTCAAGAGTAAGTCAAACAAGAATCCCTGATGTGAGATAGTCTTGGAAAAACGAATATTGTCGTGGGAGAGCTTGAAGTTAAGTCCCGCAGAATCGTGGGGTTGTTTTGTCGGGAATAAGCGGGAATTTTTTTTCACTTGTGAGATTGATATCAAAGCTCTTGGCGTCGTTGGCTACAGGAAGAGCTCCGATAGCGGTTGTTCCTTTTTATGTTTGGGCTTGATTCCATTGAAAATGCCGCATTTCCAGTGTTATCTGTCGAAAACGTTATGCAGTATGGGTATTTTTCATGTAGCGCTAATCACAGTGGTATCCAAGGCATTTCAGATTCTAAGTGACGATTCTAAAAAACGGATCTATGACCAAACGGGAGCAGATCCAGATGTCCGAGGTGCTGGCTACAGTGGCGGCAGTGGCGGTGGACCAACGGGATCCATGTTCGGAGGAGGCGGCGGTGGAGTCGAGGTTTCTCCCGAAGACCTCTTCAACATGTTTTTTGGCGGCGGCCAAGGTTTCGGAATGGGTGGCTTTGAATTCGGGCCAAACGTTCGGGTGCACACGTTTGGGGCGGGCCCCTTTGATGCATTTGGCCAGACATTTGCCCGAGCTGGTCGAGCAGGTGCTCAGAACCGACGCGCCGCGGGTAATGATGCCGAGTTCTCGCTGAGGAATTTGGGCCAACTGCTGCCTTTGCTACTGCTGTTGGTGGTGCCCATGCTTTTTTCGCTGTTTGGTGAGTCGCCGCAGGCGTCCTATCCAAAATTTGAGTTCAAAAGCCGTTCGCCATACGTGGCAGAGCGTAGAACTCCGGTGCACCATGTTCAGTACTATGTGAACCCTAAGGACATAAGCCAGATGACGGACCGCAAGTTGCATCAGCTGGACCGCCACGTAGAGCTCACCTATGTCCAGATAGTCAAGAATGAGTGCTACCAAGAGATAAACGAACAGCAGCGTCGCATGATGGAGGCCCGCGGCTGGTTTTTTGTTGACCAGGAAGCATATCGAGATGCTTTGGACATGCCAAAGACTCACTGCGATTTATTGGATAAAATGGGTGTCGCGTACCGCAACTAATGTGTAATTCTCTAGAGATATGACTAAAAAATATTATCATGTACTAAGTCTCTGAGCACTTTTACTGGTTGATTCCATTCCTCAGATAGCCCCATGAGATTTCGACCGATGTTTTTTGTGGCTACAGCGAGGAGATTCTGCTGGGCTCTGGTATTGCGTAAAAAGGGTACGTAGTCAACACAGCAGAAAACGGAGCCCAGCCGAATCACCATATGAGTAAATCCTTGGACTCCATACTAATTTTGTTTGTCAAGGTTACACACACAGCACGAGATCGAATGTTATATCTCTGAAATTGAGTTTACTAGTTCACGTCAGCCACGAGCTGCACAGTGCATCCGCAGAAAGGGCTTGGTTCCGCGTCACCTCAATTACTTCGTTTTCTCGTGTTGACATCTCTTTATCATACGATACGCCCACTAGTCACGGTAATCGTATCGCTTATACGAAATAGCTCCCAGAAAATCGAAGCGTTACTACAGGAAACGCCGTTAATAAAGTTCAGCCGTGCGACAGGCACCATAACCCCGACGCCTCTTCTTTCTATCACATTTCTGAAACCCATCCAAGGAGAACAACGAGGAAAGGAAATATTTAAAAAAAAACATACTGCAGTGTTCAGTTCGTGTGTTGCAAGCACATGGAAGGAAGCGGGAATAGCGACCAGCCGTCAAGCCCGGGATACAATATCGGTGCTAACCGCGACAGTCACACCAACAGCAGCAATAGCAGTAGCTCTGATGCTGTTGGAGTACTTCGATCCGAGTCTCCATCAGGTCGCCCTCGGGTGAGATTTCCCACTGTTGGAGCAGATGACAAGGAAACAGGGACCGGATCAATCCAGAGCCGCCGCAAGGCCACAGGGTCGAAGCTGAGTTTAGGCCCCGCACCAAAGTCTGGAATTATGAAAAAGGGATTAAATGCGTCGCCGAGTCCCAGTCCACACTCTAGCCCAAGTTTATCTGGTGGCATGGACTACTTCAGCTCTCGACCGGCTCGATCTAACTCTGAGCAGATCAGGCGAGAAACGCTAGTCAATACTCTACACAATCAGCAGTTTCTTGGCGAGAAGAGTGTGGAAGAGCTCGATGAAGTAGAAAATGACCCAACACTTCAGTACAGTAGCCGTGAATGGGCTAATAGTCCACAGGCTCGGGCGGACATGTCATCAGGGGTGTGTGGAATTGATATGGGCCAACAGAACGATATTGGCTCTGATGGGTCCGGCGCTGGCTTGCTGCTGCACGTCACACCACCTCCGCCTGCAGCCCATTATTTTGAAGTCCGCAACCCACTGGGCAATCTTATGGACGTTGGATTACGCACTAGCGGTGGCCTGGCACCTGGCGCTGGAGGTGGTGGCCGCGACGATGTTGGTGATGACGAAGAGAAGCAGCGGCGACAGCGGCGCAATACTATTCTCAAGAGCAAAGCAAGCTCTGCCCCTGGTAGTGAAAGCGGGACTCCCGAGTTTGGACCCGACGGCGGTAAAATGATTGATGGGGATATTCCACTTTTGCGATTAGACAGACGACTTCAGGAACTCAGGGACCAGATAGATGATAAGCAAGATACCGCTGATCTTGCGCGTACCATTGTTCAGGCACATGTGGAAAGGGGGGCAGCAAGAAATAATGTTAAGGAGTCCGAGTTTAATGGGTACACTGTGCCAAACACAGCCTATATGCGCCGAGGCTCTTTAGCACCTGATCCGCGAGACGAATCACAAGTGGATCAGGTAATGGACGGCGATGAGACGCCACCCGACGGCGGTCGTACACCTATGATGGAAGATTATGTTGCTCCTCCCGCAGAGGTGAAACGAGGTGTCCTGAGTAGTTTGTTAAAACTCTACGCTGAGGACACCAACAAGAGTGCATCGACACTGACCTTAGGTGGTGAAACGCCACCTCTAGAATCACCGCCTCGCTCGGGTTCGGTGACACCAAGTGGCCATCACCACAAAGTCAAGTGGTACAAGCAAAAGCATGAGCGCTCGGCCTCGTCACTGAGTGGCTTGCTTCTTACCAGTACTCAGACTCTGGCGGCCCCGGGCCTATCGACAACTGAGACGGCTGTGAGGCCCAAGCTACCAAAGCGCCATTCTGGTGGCTTGCGACGTAAGAAGCGTCTTGAAGAAGAAATTCGAATAACAGTTCATATTGCAGACGTTTTGCAGCGGCAGCGGTTCATCCTTCGAATGTGCCGTGCTCTCATGCTGTACGGCGCTCCGACTCATCGCCTCGAAGAATACATGAAGATGACTTCTCGAGTTCTTGAAATCGACGGCCAGTTTTTATATATCCCTGGTTGTATGATTGTTTCATTTGGCGACTCGACCACACACACATCGGAAATGCAGCTGGTAAGAACAGTTCAGGGGCTGAACCTCCACAAGCTCCATGTCGCCCATCAAATATACAAGGAGGTGGTTCATGACATTATTGGAGTCGAAGAGGCCGCCGCTCGCGTCGACGACTTGCTCCGATCCAAGAACCTTTATCCACTATGGATGTGCGTTTTATTTTTTGGTTTAGCGTCGGCGGTCTTTTCAGTTCTTTCTTTTGGAGGGTATTGGCCAGACATGCCCATTACATTTTTGCTTGGAGGCTGTGTCGGGTTTCTTCAGATATATGTGGCACCGCGCTCTGACTTGTACAACAATGTGTTTGAGGTTACGTCGTCGATTATCGTTTCATTTATAGGTCGAGCATTTGGTTCTATCGGTCATAACCAAGACACGTTTTGTTTTTCGGCAATCACCCAGGGTTCTCTTGCGTTGATTCTGCCAGGATATATGATTTGTAAGTAGTGTGGACCCCGTCTTCCCATTGCTCTTGTGCTCACCACAGTATGCGGCTCTCTCGAACTACAAAGTAAGAGCATCATCCCGGGGTCGGTGCGGATGTTTTATGCTGTTATTTATTCTCGTAAGTTTGAGTGCCATTCAGATGCATGCCGATCTGTTACTAACGGCAGTATTCTTGTCATTTGGTATCACGCTAGGAGCCACAATTTATGGATGGCTGGATAAAAATGCCACGAATGATGTCTACTGCCCCAAGGGGATCAACCCATGGTACAAAATGCTGTTGTTGCCCATTGGTGCCGCACTGCTTGCTGCCGTCAACCAGGCACGCTGGAAGCAGCTACCAGTGATGGTGTTTATAGCTTCGTGTGGTTATGCGGTCTCATATTTTATAAACCACAAACTCAGCAATGCCTCACAAATTGCAAGTGGTATTGCCTCATTCACTATCGGCGTGCTGGGGAATCTATACTCTCGTCTTGGCCACCGGCTAGCGTTTGCTGCCATGTTGCCAGGAATTTTTGTTCAGGTGCCGTCCAGCATAGCTTCTCAGGGAACCATTATTGCGAGTATTCAAACCGCCAATGAGATTCTATCCAATTCGACTTCGTCGGATTCCGGCAGTACGTCGACGACATCACAGTCCAGCAGTACCAATGCACTCACGCTGGGGTTGGGAATGATCCAGGTCGCGGTAGGTATCACTGTTGGTCTGTTTGCCGCTACACTTGTCATTTACCCTCTGGGAAAAAAGCGGTCCAGTTTATTTACATTTTAGACAGATGACTATGCCAGGACCGCATGGTCATTCAGAGATCGCCGAATATCAACATAGAATTCGCATCCTGGCTACTTTAGTCAGGCTTGGTGCCATTAAGCAACCGCACATATCCTGTGCAGCATGTCATCTGTTGGCGCATCGAGCGTGCTAGCCAGCCACAACCGAGCTTGGCGGCTGCTGGAGCAGTAGCAAAGTCCCAGCAACGATCCCTGGAGATCACCTGGCATGGGACGTTGTTGTCAGAGTATTTATCTGTATTCTAACATTTCTTATCTAAGTTAGCTGAGATATGAGTGGGGCCGGTAATAAAGCCGCGCCTCGCGTCTAAGACGCGAGACGCGCATTGTAACCCGTAACCTGAAATTCTAATTGTCAACCGTCAAAATTCAAGTACAGCTCACTATCAGTACCATAAGTCGGCCAAAGCTTCCTAGACGACGTTACTGAATAGACGCACGGAGTTCCTGCACCTGCTGCCCTTGGCAGACAGTCCCCTACGCCGTACCCCTTGCATACTGCGATCGCGATCGGTTTGGATGTAGCTACTAGCAGAAGGCGTCATTTCCTGCTGTCTTGACAGCTTTCCAGGTGGTAAAGCGCAACGGGTCAGGTCTTGTTGGTTCCGTTTTTGCGGATGTTGATGAATTTGAGACACTTGTGTGGCCCTTGCCAGTTGTCCGCGCTGTCTGACCCCGGTCAGTATATCACAGAACCGGGCCCTGAATGAGAGTCTAGTAGTCGTGCATGCTATCGCACGTCGGTGGTACCAGCATGGAAGCGAGAAGCCCCTTTACACCAGGCCAGATTCGGAGGGGCCATGCATTGAAATTTTCACATCGCATGGGTGGGGCAATGTTGATAAAAAATGGTCTCTGCAGTCTCCTGTTGGCTTGTACTGGTCGCCCCGTTGTGCGACAGCGTCATGACTCCATGAGAGGTTGTTTCATTGACAATCGCTGAATAAGGCGTGTAACGTAGGGGTGGAATCGAGATCAACAAATGCTGTACCCCTGCCGCGGGGTGGGCGGCGGCGTCAAATAGCCGTTGGCTCTAAGCAAGGGCCTTGAGCAACTTTCACCGTCGTTCTACTTCGTTCTACCTTATGTGGCCCTGTTTTATATATGGCCCTAAGAGAGGCGCTGTGAACGAGGTACGTGCCGAGTGCGTTGCTAGTCGTCTGGCCCTGGTAGTCCTGAAATCATCCCCAAAAGTCAACCAAGTAGCCAGATCTTCATCTCTACTAGCTGGCTCCGTCCACCATTGTCTCCTGCACTTTCTACGACCTACATCTAGGTACCTGCCACTAAAGCCGACTCGTTGCTGTGGACGCCGATCGCCACAGCGACCAGAACTGGCAAGTGTATGCACGGAGGTATTGCCCGGACAATTAAAAGATTCAACCCTCCCCCCCTCGACATTAGCAGCACGATCTGTCTTTTCTCTTGACTGATACCTCGGCTGCGTACAAAAGTTCCAGCACTATTTGTCAAAGGGTGTTGGCTCCGTCACGAGACTGAAACTTTGTCTGTTTAAATTGATCACGCTACTGGTCAGCTCAACACCGGTAGTTGTCGCTGCCAAAGAGAAAAATTTCTAGAGGTCGGTCGTCAAAGTGGCTCTTGACAATTCTTTATTCAGCATCTATTGGACTGGAATATTCAAAGTCTGGCACTGAGCTAGCATCGTTTGTCAGACCATCTGTTTGCCGCACTAACGTCTCCCACCGTGCCTGAAACAACTGGTTCAAAAATTTCTTGCACAACCGTCTGTCAAGTCGCCGACCAATCTAGCAGCAACATCTTTCTGATCGTACCACCAACAACGGACTTTGTCCTCCATTCCACAAGCACATCGCCCCTTTGCCCTTCCTGGCCACGCCTCGCCCCGATAAGTACAGGTCAACAAGGGCCCTAACCTGGTGTCGATACTGTTACGGTCGGATCGACCAACCCTTTGAGTTGTGGCCGACTTAGTATTGTATTGATACTCTGTTAGA
The DNA here is from genome assembly GCA_030570855.1 of Tardiomyces digboiensis. Lineage (NCBI taxonomy): Eukaryota > Fungi > Ascomycota > Dipodascomycetes > Dipodascales > Trichomonascaceae > Tardiomyces > Tardiomyces digboiensis. The sequence continues at coordinate 39,079 of JAJLWU010000029.1, read as the reverse complement.
CAAAAGCAAGGTTTTGGTTTGAGACGACCGATTGTCCTTCAAACAACACTGTCCACCATGTCCAGGTAAGTTGCAAGCAAACAATTTGGTTAGCTGAGGGGGGTTTTGCCAGCAAGGGGTGCTGCTAAACAGTCAAGTGCTATGATCGTGGCATAACTCAAAAACAGCTTCCTCGTACAATCGATAGCGCTCACTGCGAGTTTGCTACAGTCTTTGCTCGTGCGCAGAGGTTATTGAAGTTAGGAGGTGCTTCAATAGATGACGACTTTGGCTCTCTTGGTGCAGTGGTCCCACACCGTTGTTCCACGGGCCAAAGGTGTGGAGCAAAGCTGAAGGTACACAAGCCAGTTCACGCAGTGGGCTCCGAGTGTGTATGGACAAGAACAAGTTTGACATTTTGAAAAAACTATCGATCAAATGATGGGAGTTGGTCCGTTGTTGACCCGCAAGACATCGAAACTAACATTAGCACACGGGACCAAGGCAGGCCCGTAGAAAAGCGCCACAACCAAGCATCTCCGGGAATGCTGCCGACTTGGAGTATCGCCCCCATGAGCAGAAAGGGTACAAAGCCGACGCAAGCAACTACTTCAGCGCCGCCAGCAGAATCGCCCGCCCCATCCCTGGGGATGTTCTCATCATCACCGCCTGGACTGTTTGAATCGCCTCGAACAGTCCACAAAAGTCAACAGGGATACAGAAGTTATCTTTCGCAACTAGCATCTTCGCCGTTGGAACAGCGGGGTCCCACCACACAGAACCTCACATGCGCTCCACGGGTTCTATCGCCGTCTCCTTACTCGTCGCCAGTTCGCCCGATGAGCGCTCTGCAGCTGCCGTCGCAACCGCTGATAAAACTCGACCAAAGAACCCTCAAACGAAGCTTCTCGTCAATTTCTGACCCCGAAACGTATCAGCGCCAGATCAAGCTCTCCATATCAAAATCGGGGAGAGCGGAAATTGCCATTTCTCCTTTACAACCAGCTATGGGGTCTGAAGTCTCTAGTGACCTCATGTCTCGCAGTCGCGAGGGTCTCTGCATCGAACGCGCTGGGAGCGTCGCCACTAATGCCACCGAAACTGCCACTGCAATTAGCAGCTCATGGGATTCTGACTCAGATGACGACGCATCGGATGCTGGGACTGACTACGGGCGATACGGCCCCTCGGAATTCGTGGCGACAAACGATGCCATGACAGCGTTTGCCCGAACCATTGCTCGCAGCCGCGCACGCACGCGGCACGGTGGATACTCAAAGACGACTTCGATTGTCCGCACCCCGATGCAGCCGGGTACCCATCAGTTCTTTTTCGAACAGACGTCGCGCCGCTCTCATTTGGCCCCATCGCCCTTGACGAGCATGGCCGAGTCCGAGGTCCTGCGACATGCTGCTGCCGCTTCAGCCTCAGTTATGGCGTCCGACCCGGCGTCGACGCCTCCTGGAAACGTGCTACTACTTGACGATGTGGCATTCGCAACCGGCATGACCCCTTATCTGCCACATTCGAACTCGTAATGATGAATCTGTCACGACTTCCTCTCGCATCGCATTTGCGCGCCAGGCGCGCGCTCTATTTACTCTGAAATTACAACCCAAAGCACATGGCTGTGGTAATTAACGACCCCTCCTCCTGTATCACTAGTAAAAATGTACCACTTTGATTCAAAAGGCGTTGTTTTGTCACATTTTTGTATTTATTTGCGGAATTGTGTAATATTTTGAATCCCCCATACTTGAGTTTTGTGCTATTTTGTGCTTATTTTTGTTATTTTGTTTTTTATCGTGGTTCCAGGGTCCTCACGCAAGATTTAAGCCCTTGTTGCTGGGCCCTGCTTTCATCAAACACGATATTTACATTCTTGGCAAGGACGCGAGTCCATGGACACTACAACTCGTCTACCCTTGGATTCTTGCCCACAAAATGATAGGAACGGCCGCTTATGAGACCGTCCTTCAGTCAGAAGACTTGGAACGCGGCCGAAGCTCGAGTGACGTCACTAGAGCACTTCGATCTTCGGTTGAGTACTCGTTCGATGGGGCAAGACGGTCGTCGCATTTGAGCTCGAGGGCAGACTTCAAGGCAGAGGAGCACGAGAAAGCGCAGAGGCGCCGGTATATTTAGTACGTGTTGATATCCAATGGTCCTGTACATTTACCGCGTTGAGTGGGAAATGCATCGAGTACAAATACCAGTAAAATACACAAATGGTGTGTCTCTGGCGAATGGGATTGGTGTGGATAGTTAAGGAGCAAAATTTCACGTCAGCAAAGATTTTATATCGTGTTTGTCAAGTTCCTGTTGACCGAGACTTGGCGTTAAGCGTGATCCTCTTGACGAGATATCTCACTGATAAGCTGCGGGAGCTCCGCCATGAGAACAACAACTTTCATGTTTGACTGACGTTTCAACAATTACTAACCTAAAGTTCGGCGCTTGCCCTCATATTGGCGCTGGCGTCGTTTGTTATTCAGACTGAGACTGCAGGATACTTGGCGACAGATCTTCAGTATAGGAAACCAATTTTTATTATGTATCTCACACACTCGTCGTGGACACTACTGTGGCCATTGCAACTGGTATTTTTGAGAGTTAGAAAGTGGAGAGTGCCATTCAGGCGCTTCTTCAAACGGCATCTATCTCAAGTCAAAGCCACTGCCACACATATCATTCAATACCGAGGCCTCAATGAGGATCCTGTGAGGTATGTGGCCAGGTGCTGCCTATTCTTGTTTATGATCCTGAATATGGGCGGTGGGTCGTGGTATGTGGCCGTAAATCTCACGACTCCAAGTGACTTGACGGCGATCTACAATTCAAATGCGTTTTTTGCGTACGCATTTTCGATCCCCATTCTACGTGAGCCATTTAGGGTTGACAAGATGCTTTCGGTTGTCATGGCTGTGCTCGGCGTCGTAGTTGTGGCCTATACTGGGTCGACCGCGGACTCTGGTGACGTGGACTATCCTTACCGAGCCCTTGGCAATCTTGTCATTGGTGCAGGAGCCGTCTTTTATGGACTATACGAAGTGCTGTACAAGAGGATTGCTTGCCCACCGCAGCATGTTTCTGCCCGCAAGCAGGCAGTTTTTGCCAATGTTATTGGATCATGTCTTGGATTTACTACCCTATTGTGCGTGTGGCCGATTATTGTTGTCTTGCATATCACGGGCATTGAGAAATTTCAGTTACCTCGAGGTGAAGAGTTTTGGGTCTTGACTGTGTCCTTGTTAGCCAACATGATTTTTTCGGGCAGCTTTCTCGTGCTCATGGCACTGACTTCTCCCGTACTCTCATCGGTTGCAGCGATTCTTACCACGTTTTTGGTTCCTCTGGTAGATTGGCTTTTATTTGATAGTGAAATCAGCGTGGGAGAACTACTTGGTGGCGGTATTATCATTGCCGCTTTTGTTCTTCTAAGTTATGCTTCATGGAAGGAGCTACAGGAAGATGACGACGACGAATCTGAAATGGAGAACTAGTAGAGATCCTGCTTGAATGTTATTAACCAGAATTTATTACCAAAAAATCTCCAGCCATATCTAGTGCATAGTGGCGCTATTTTTTTGACATGTCTTGTAAATGATTTTCATTGCTTAGTTTACAGAATGAGTCTCTCAACAGAGTATGCTGGAACACGGCGATCGACATCATGTGCGTGCTTGAGACGGTCTTGCTTTGTCTTTGCATTCGCATCTCTCCCATCACCAATTCCGAACTTGAGAACTCCCTTGAGTCGTTCCTGTTCTCGCTGCTCCGCTGATAGTAGCTCGGGGCCAGACTTGGATCGGGTGTTGGAAACCGATCCAGACTTTTTGCTCATTTTCTTAAGTTGTCGCTTGGAGATCTTGGAAACATCAGGGGCAGCCACACCGGCGCTTGCTAGCTTTCTCATGGTTTCTTCTATCAGGATCATAATCTCTGAGGAGGATTCCAAAGAGTTAATCTGCGTATCAACCGCCTCATGGAGGCGCGCCAAAATATCGCCTTTCCATGCAAACAGTCCCCCGGCATCTACCAGCACTGACATCAGACCCCAACCAGCATCGAGGCGTATAACCCTATCTGTAACAGAGGGAATATCGACGGTTTTACTTTCCCGCAGAGCCTGCAGCGTCATCTCGCTGGGAAATTCCTCTATCAATCGGGAAACGACGTCGTTAAATATTTCGTCGTCCTCGTTGCTCAAAGCGTCAACAAGCGATCCACAAGACAGAGCCGGTGCCGTAACTATCGCTTGACGAAGTAAGCGGGGGTGTTGTTGCAACGAGATTAGCAAGTCGGGAAGTTCGGTAGTCGGAAACAGTGGGTGAGTTAGCAGGTAAACAACGGCATGCTCGGGTACAAACTCGCCAATTCTTGTTGAGCCACTTTCAACGACAAAGAGTAAGTTGGCAATATCAGCAACGAGATCTTGGTCAACGTCGCGGTCGCGATCAGCATCATATACGGGTTCTTCATCAATCTCGATCTCAGCATCACCCCACTCACCACCTTTTAAATAGGCGATAAGCCTCTTGCTAAATGCATCATGTTTTCCCTGAGTTTTCAACATTTTGAGGTCTTTGATAATGGCTTCGTTGCTCTCCCGACTCGTTTCTATAATATCCCGCAACACATTTCCGTACTCACGAACACCATAACCCTTCTTGACAAGTACCGGAGAGTACCCCAAATCGAACCTTGAGGTCGGCTCACTGTAACCCTTTCCAATAGCTTCAAGCAAGGTGCCCTTGCCGGAATCCACCGAGACTCCCCAAATCGAGTTACTGTTCTTGGTCAACGCAATGATAGTCTTCATGCTTGCTGAGTATGCAACTAGGTTCAGCTTTTCGCCGCTAGTCCGGTGCGACAGTACTGCCTGATATTTTGTGTCGATTAGGACCAAGTTCTTGTTACCTCCAAGTAAAATTTTGTTGCTCCCGAGTGCAACAATGCTATCACCGTCAAAAGTACTCTGTTGAGGAATGTTGAATCTCCAACTCATTTCTGCAAAGATATTGCGTCCCTCTACAATACGAGAGCTTGGAATCCACCTATATAGAGTATCATCCCCGTATGCAAAGACGCCAAGCTCCTCGCCGTCCTCTCTGATCTCAACATCATCCGATACCAATTCTGAACCTCTGTCCTCTCCCAATGCAACGATCTTGACCTCAAAAGCCATTCGCTTACCCACAACTCGCTTCGAAACAATCAACACAGCTCCATGCTCTGGTCCGTTTTCGATGTCCTCTATGAATTCGCTGAAAATTACAGACCGGCTCGACTTCCCAGTCACAGTCCAGATCTCGGTCTGGTCTTCGCCACCAGTAGAGATACACTTAACATGAGAGTTTTCCAAAATGACAAAAATGAATTTCCCGTCAGATGATATCTTTAGTCCGCTGACCTCGTGGCTGACAGGTATTTGAATGACTTTATCGTCCTCGCGAACGACATTTCCAAAGAACTTCTTCTTTTCTTTGGACCCAAAGCATACTCCATGTCCATCGCTACTTTTGCAAACTGCGGTGACGATTGTCCCAGGCGAAATAGAGTGTTGCCAAATCACAGCAGGACTCGGTCGCAGAGTATAGCTCGTAACAGCGCTTTGGGAAGCTCCCACGACCAGTGTAGTTTCAGTGAGACATATCGGCACCTGGACGCCTTTAGACCCTCCTCCCCGGGCAACATTTGCCACAAGGTATGGCTCTCCTATCGATGGCATTTCCTGCGAACGCCTGTAACTTAGACTCGATGCCCGGTTGTAGATGAAATAGTGTTAACATATCGACAAAAAAATTCGAGTCACGTGTTACGACCGATAATATGCCGTATGCAGAGTTAGCGCCGTGCATCAAGAAAAATTCCGAGAGATCAAAATGATTTGAATATCGTTTCAAACAGGAACAGTAGTTTGCAAACATGTCCGCCTTTGAATACAAGGATGACATAGCAGATGGTGATCTTGTCCTAGTTTGGCAGACTCGCTCGAGTATCAAGCCTCTCTTTATGAAGAGAGATGAATTGATGAACACTCGATTTGGAGCTTACCCCCACAGGTTAATGATTGGAGAAAAGTATGGCAAGCAAATTGCAAGTGTTTCGAAACAGGGATTTGTTCATTTACTGAGACTGTCACCCGAGCTATGGTCTCTGAGTCTTCCGCATAGGACTCAGATCGTGTACACTCCCGACGCCAGCTATATTGTCCAAAGACTTAAAATTCGACCGGGGAGCCGCGTGATAGAAGCGGGTACTGGTAGCGGAAGCTTTACACACATGATGTGCCGTACCGTTGGAAAGAAGGGAAGACTATTCACCTACGAGTTCCATGAGGCGCGTTTCAAAGAAGCTCGTATCGAAATCGAAGATCACGGCATGACCGATAATGTCCAGATTACACATCGAGACGTTTGCAAGGACGGATTCGACATTGATGGTGTCGATATTTGTGCGACTTCTATATTCCTAGACCTTCCATCTCCGTGGGCCGCTATCCCCCACTTGAAGAGGGTCGTCAATCGAAAGCAAGCAGTGAGCATCTGCTGCTTTTCCCCGTGCATTGAGCAGGTCGTGAAAACTGTCGAAGTACTTCGAAAGGAAGGTTTCCAACGCATTGAGATGGTTGAAGTGAGTGCAAGAAAGTGGGAGGGTCGCAGATCAATGGTGCGTCGCGTGGATGACGCCATAGAGAGGCTCCGAGATGTGCGACAGCGTAGAGCTATTGGTCTCGAGAGACGAAACAGACGAATTCTGGCTGAGCAAGAAGCAAAGCAGCAGGCTGCCAGTTCCGGTGACGTCCCAGAATCACTTGCTGCTGCTGCTGCTGCTGCTGCTGCTGAAAGTGTGGCCCCCAGCACGCCTGAACAACTGCAAACACCAGAGAATTCTCGAAAGCGCCCGTACGAGGCGTCGCACCATCAAAGTGGTCCCAGAGGGTATAACCCATGGGGAAAGGGAGAGCACATTAAGGAAGGCGACGAGAGGTTCGAGTGGAGAGACGTTTCAAAAGTTGAGTTTGATATCAAAACTCACACCTCTTACTTAACTTTTGCGATACTTCCCCCTCCGATCCCTGAAAATATGGCAACATCATGGTAAACTTGTTTCCTACTCCTACGCTCGCGAGAAACACAAGAATGTACCGACTCGTCAGTTCTGGGTCTATCTTACTTTTCCGCAAGTATTTCGGCTATCGTGCCGACGAAATCATCAAAGTGATATCCAAGGCTATTCAGTACATCACCGATCCCAAGGGCCCTCTGGTTCCTGGCTCGTGGAGTGCCTGATCTACGCTGGTGTGTCGCTGTTGAAGCACTTAAGACACAGGGCTATTTGTACGAAACCCAGACGTGGCGCGTGTGATGAGCGAGCGTGGAACAACAATCTTGCTTAAGAAAGTTCGAGATTCTTCTATAAAAAAGGCATAACTCATTAATAGCATTCATCTTTATGATGCGGATGGTGGACTTTGAAGGTCGGCTAAAATATGGCCGTGACAATCCCCACTCTGAGGACCGCTTGCTGCATCTAACCCGGGAAGTACGTTACGTTAGTTATCGCCGGTTACATAAAAGCATATGCGTGTATGATGCAATACAGTACCACCTGCATATAGCATAGTGATTCATGTTCCTCGAGCCCTGGTGTTCGTCAACCACAATGAGGCCCGGGTTTGCTCTTCGGCATTCTGGATTTTCCATTAGTGGCCCAGTTCGTAATGTTGTTAACCAGCATATACGTTCGAGGACTGCACATGGCCATGATGTGAACGCACCGCGAACATTGCCTTTGCGGATTGATCTTTCAAATCAACCACATCTTAGTCGATTCCAGAACTTGCTGAAAAAGGGGAAGTCTATTGTGAAATTGTACAAGGAAGGTATAATAAACGTTTGGAAGAATATTCAAGAATCAAGGGAGATCAAGAAGAGATTTGGTGTCAAAGGCGTGGAAGGTTTGACCCAGCGCATCGTCAATAACGCCCGTCTGCAGGATATCCAATGTAAGGGACAGGAGTTAACTGCGCTCCCGGAGCATATAAAGCGGAGCGAGTATATTACACTGTTACGAACATCAAAAGATGCGCAAAAGCTTCCGGTATTTGCCGTCGTGTTTGCTGTATGCTTCGAATTTACGCCGCTGGTAGTGCTCTTGTTCCCAGGGATTGTCCCTCGTACTTGTGTCCTCCCATCACAAGCAACTAAGCATATGCGTGCTATGAACTCTCGCATAGCAGATGCGCAGAGCTTAGTAGGAGGAACGCTGGTCCCGTTTTCATCTGAACAAGTCGGTGGTGACATGAAGATCAAGGTGGCTAGTCTTTCAGCATATAGACTCAACGACAAGCAGATCAAGGCACTTGGAGACATTTTCTTTAATACACGCTTTCTTACGCGCAACGCAATTATTAGCCGTCTTCAGTGGCATGTGGAATACATTCGCGCAGACAATGCCCTGCTTGGGCGCTTTGGGAGTGTCTGGGCTCTTGATGACCATGAGCTTATTCTAGCTTGTCTTGATAGAGCAATAACTACCACCGGAAAGGCGCCAGAACAGTTGCGAGCTGAGTTGCTACACTGGATTGCAGAGTTTGATGGCTTGAACTACGATTGTGGCTATCTACTTTGCACCCCGCCTGATACCCCAAAAGCCATGATGCCGCTGTTAGAGTCTGCGTAGTTATACGGCTGATAGGGTCGATCTGTGATAGGAAACTCCAAGATAAGAGCCAAAGTTGTCCGATAAGTAGGTAGTAGCACTTATGGAATACATCCCATCAACAATGTCCAAAGGAATCCACAATTTGTCGGCACTCTTATCAAGCCTGCGTGAGCAAACGAGTGAGAATCGATCGTTTGAGAGCATCACTGGTGCAACAAGTGTGGCCACCAGAGAGCTACAGGAACTGGATCTTCTTTATCCGGTCCCATCCCAAATCTCTTGCCCTCAAGAATCGTTTACTTCGAATCTGGGCCTCTCTGAGGTTGCTAAACAACGCGTATCCTTTGATTTCGAAGATATTAGACAATACAACGCAGACGTAAGATCTCTTCAAAGCTTGGCATACATGATCATGATGGCAGAGACTATTCTTGATAAAAAGATGGATCAGTACGTGGAAGTTAAGGAAAAATGCGATCTCTTTCTTGAGGAAATCGAATTTATGCAAATGCAGTCACTTCGGTTGTCTAAACTCTTGCTTGAAAAGCGCGAGGCAGCGCGAAACGTTTCTACAATAGCCAATTGCTTGATTTTGAAACCGACAGTTATTGAGCTGCTACTACGCTCTGATATGACTGACCAATGGCGACAAGCCTTACAGTTAGTCATACGGCAATATTCGGATCTACTGCAGCTGAAGAGTCGTATTAAATTGGTCAAACCGAACAAAGACAATTACGATAGAGAAGGTACGAGACTGAATTTGATAAGTAGCGCCGAGAGTATCCGTGCTGCTATTCTCGACTTTTCCATTGAAAGGATTTGCACGCATATTTGCAGTCAGATAAACAGAATTAGAAATCCGGGGGTGAATATACAGGCGATACAAAGCGAACTTCTGAATGATTACGAGCTTTTCCTTGCGCTTGAATTTTGGCACCCTAGGGCTTCTTCGGATCTTTTGCTGCTCTACGAGAGAACGGCAAGGTGGTATTATAGATCCTACATGGATCGATATATTTATACGCTGAGGCTCATGAAGATCCATTCACCGATCAAAAGCAGCTTACTGGGAACTGAGTCTCGAAGGATTCACGGGAGAAATCGTAGATCCCTGAGTCGTTTATCGGTGCCAAACAGCAGCTTGATACCAGTGAAGGCTCGAGCAGGTATTCTGACAGTCGACTTCAGTCATGTAATGACGGTAAAGGATGTAGCATCAAGCGACGATGTACACTGGCTCGAAATCCCATTTAGAAGTTTAAATATTGTACTAGTCGACAATGTCACGGCCGAATATCGTTTTAATTTTGAATTTTGCTGTGGTGATGCTGGTGATGAGCAATCACACAGGTTAACCACAGGTGACAGAGTGATCCAGATACTACAACCCACTGTGGACGCTGTTATGGCATACGTCACTCAAAAGATATCAGAATCCTTCGATGTGGTTGGAGTTTTACTGTGCATTTGCCTTTGTGACAAACTTCTTCTCGCGCAAAAATGCGGCAACATTTTATTCTTACAAAAATATTTGTTTCATTTGAAGACAGACATTCTTCTGGAACGATTCAAAGTCATCATACAGGAGCACTGCGACACTCTGGACTTCGCATCCGAAAAGTATACGGACGCTGACTCATTACAGCTTACTCCCTTGGAAACGACTCAGCAATTTGGTGATCTCCTATCAGGAATGCTGACAATAAATATCTCTAGCTCTGACTTGACTGAATCTATAGGAATTCGCGTTGAAGTTTTGACAAGGGCGTTTCAAAGCTTCCTAGATAGGCTATCTCTGAAGTTGGACACAAGTAATAGGTTCATTTTTCTTTATCATAATTACTTACTGGTGTCCATTATTCTTCAGGTAAGCTACTCTAAAAACAGCAGGGGTACGATACTGACTCACAGAATACGGATGGTACTTTGTCACATCGGTGGAAATTGCATTTCAAGGATCTCGTAAGCCAATACGAAGATGATTCCCTGAGCCTTCAAAAAAAATTATCTGATAATGCCAAGACTATCTAGCGGAATTTATCCGCATCGTTGTCTACTGTTCATCTCACGCTCTCTGACGCCAATACCAAAGACCTGCAAAGAGGACAGCAAAAGTGGATCCTACCACTAGCGATGGAATAAATAAACTATCGTCCTCCTCTGGGCCAACTCGGGGAGTGGCCCTTCCCGGGCTCTGAGCAGCTTCTGCCAGCTGGACAAATAGCTCGTTCAAAGATGACGGCCACTGAACTGACACATGAAGAGGGGGTGCCATTCCCAAGTTTGTTGTATAAGCATCTGGCTGTTCTTCAGAGCGCTGCTGCTGCCTATCTAGGTCAGCCTTGAGAGCAACAAACACTGCTGGTAAGCCATCTAGATGTCTATACTTGTTGCGCAAGTTGACAATATACTGAAAGCTGTCGGGATCTGATGAATCATATGTGTAACACAGGACGTCACATTCATCGAGCCGGCTCTGGTTTTCCAAAACAGCCGGCTCGAGCTCTCCCAGCTCCTCTAATATCATGTGGCACTGTTTTCCACCATGCATTTCGATAGAGTTAACCGCAATCAGCGGCTTTATAGTAGGGATAAAGATGTCCGAGAACCCCCGATTTAGAAATGCCCCCAGTAAAGAGCTTTTTCCTGATCCACTTGCACCAAGCACGAAGCAATTGAAAACGTTGCGGTCGTTGATAGTAGAACTTCGGTAAAGTTTACTAGCCGGGTTCCTCTTTTTACGAGGCTTGGTAACTTTGACTCCCTCAGTAATGCGCCTCGTTTCTTGCTTGGTTTCGAATCCCAGTTGAGCTAAATACGCCATGGTCGACTTATAGTCTAGATATGTTGTCATAGACCACTGAGCCAGCCAGCCTTGGAGAGTCACATTTCCAGCTTCATTTCGTACAGTTGACATGGGGAAATTGGTTTCCTGCCAAAGTCTCGGAATTCCTGGCGTCGGTTTGAATAAAGCCGCCAGTTCTGTTTCGTTCAAGCCACCGTCGTTATCTTTGTCGAATAGAATAAACAACTCTACCAAAAATCTGTAACCTTCAGGTGACAGTTCAACACTTGCCCCTGCTGGAACATCCAACTTTGGGCAAAGAAACTTGTCCTCTAGAGAGAGGGAATCTGTATAGTGAAATCTCCTTAATATGCCCCAAGTCGTCTCATGTCTACCCTTCTCAATAAACATCTTATTCAGGGCGAGAAATCCGTCACCAGTCATTCCGCGGCCCTCGACAAAGAGAAGTCCCTTGTCTTGATCTTCAGTAGTTCCTGAAGCCGAATTCATTCCGATATCACCAGTGGCCGATTGTGTTTGGCCCTTCTTTTGCTCGAGGGCGGGCGACATCGGGGCACCCAAGGGGGGCGGCGGTGGTGCCGGAGAGGCTTGCCTCGAATTCAATGCCAGTTTTATTTGTTCCATCTCCCACTCGTCTAATTTGGAGCGGAAGCATTTTTGCTGAAGCTCCGTTAGCTCCTCGTCGTTCAGAAAGCCATCTTGGTCATTGTCTGACAAGAAGAATACTCGCTCGAGGGCTGCAATAGCAGCATGCTTGAGCTTCCCCTCCTTGGAGTCATACAAAGGCGCCAATGGATGAGTAACTGCCCGTTGGCATAAGTAAAATGCCTGATTAACATTGAAATGCATCTTAGCGCTGCAGCGAATACAGCTTTCGATCTCCTTGAATTCTTTTAGAATTGGGACCATCTCCTCTTCAAGCTGTTTTGTGGCATCGTCAGCAAGCATTGTATCGCATTTATTTGCACTCAACACTACCGGTAAGTTGACACCCATTGATCTAAAAAGTGGCATCCAGAAAAGCGAGATCCGCTCGCATGTATAATGATCCGAGTAGACGAGCCATATGACAGATGCTCGCCTGATCTCTTTGTGAAGTTGTCCTCTATCCTCTATAAGAGCAGATGTATCAACCACCACTGTTGTGCTGGGGACATCTGCGATATTTGTTAGCTCGCGAGATATAGTAATGGGAGGCAACACTTGCTGTAGGTTCGGCACAAAGGCATCTTTGACCAGCGACGTAATAAGGCTGCTTTTACCTACACCTTCGTCTCCACAGACTACAACGCGGATTGCCTCATTAGACGGCATTGACCTCTTGGAAACGTCATTCGACATAACGCATCGGAAGGGTGCAATCACTATCCTGGTCCATAGTAACGTTTAGTGCCTGTTAGTAATATTCTTTGGGTAAAACATTATTTGCTTTCAGTTGGCACATTTTGATTGCAAATAACAACCGAGCGGATTAATAGCTTGTAGCATATATTCTTGGACTATAATCGGCTAAATATTGATGATACTGACACGAGCGTCTGCTTCCTAGAGATTATGCAAGATAATGCAGAAACTAGGTAGGGTAATGTTTACGTTTAGGTTCAGGTCTTGATTGTACACAAAGATGGGCCCCGGTAACTACACCGTTTAAGAACCCACCTGGCGGTTACGGGACCGCTGGTAAGTGACAGTATGGAGGACATTATACTTGAATCATTTAGAAGTCTGGAAGGCGAGAGTCTCGCAAGCCGGCAGAATGGCATTTTGGAATTGCAGAATTTACTTGAGGATCTCGCTAGCAGCGTCCAGGAATCTAGTGCTCGAAAGACGGCGACCTCGAGAAAACAAACATCCAGGAACAAGTCATTTACATCTGCATTTTTCTCCACGCCAAAAGTTTGTGAATTTCTATCACTCCAAGACAATTTTACATTCAATATAGCTGGCCGAGTAGCGGACTTCGTTTCTAAGCTGGTGGACACGCCTGAAGGTAAGCAGATGTTGTTAGATACTGTTTCACGCTTGCAACTAATATCAGAACACAGAAAACTACTAGCTCCGGCATTGCAAGTTATTCATGGGGCTTGTATTATGCACGGTCGAAGCAGACGTTGTTTCAGTACCCGCCACACCATGATGCCGCTCATCACCTGTCTTAAGGTTGTTGAGAATCCGTCTGTTCAAATCGGTGCTGTGAACGCACTCGTCGCGGTCATGGCTCACGAAGTTGCCAATATTCGACTATTCGAGGACTTAGATGGATTAGCGGTTATTTGCCTCATGTTTAAGAGGAAAGAGACTTCCAAGGAAGTCAAACTGAAGATTCTTGAATTCTTGTTTTTCTATCTCGTCCCAGAAACCCAGCGAAAGGACAGGTTATCCCACCCAGATGGCATCAAGCGCATGAACACTGATGATAAACAGAAGCTGCTTGCTCGGTATCTCTCCAATGTGAACGGCCTTGTCAGAGAACTTTACATGTCTAAGCCCTTTGGAGATATGGATCTGGAGTGGTAAGGGGCGATAATTATAAACATACTGTGTAAACATAGCATTACAATTAATGACGACCTCCTTACAGAGAAACTGGTTTCATTATGAATAAACGGATAAATATATCAACACAGAAATGGCTCGACAGGGCACTCAGAATCGGATCTCATAAGATCCGGCATTTACAACATAACGAACCCACTTTATAGTGTGGTAATTTGACTTTTCAAAGACCTTGAGATAACGCACAACGATGCCGGAGCTTGTGAACATCGACAGCGAAAAGTCCATCGATATCGGGGGGCGAGACCATGGCTTTTGATTTTCAGTGGGAGACAGCTCAACCTCTGCTCGAATCGAGCACTCGGAGCCCCCTGCAAATCGTCCAATTCGCCACACGAGCTGATTGTTTGAGGGATCGTACTTGACTTTGCCGACGGATGCACTTTGCGACGTCTTAGACGCGTTTAATGGAGTTGGGATACGCACCACAACGTCTGTAGCGTGTAACTTGGATCCAAAGCTAGCTTTAACAGTAACGTCGTACTCGACGCGACGGCGGCCAACCTCTGTCACTTGTGGGATCAACTTAAATGGCAGATTGATGTTCTCGACAGCTCTGTATCTCATGAGTTCAAACTCCCCGTCAGGAGGGACAAACGAAATAGTGCGGTTGCTATCGAACTTTCCAAGCTTCACGCATTGGTGAAACTGGCAATCCTCTAGAGTTACAGAACCGGCCGCTGCTCTTGCACCGTCGTATCCACCATCGTCGTCATCTTCATTCAGCAATAGACTGTCATTGAGGCCAAAGCGACATTCTGGCATACCAGATAACATTGACTTCAATTGGATCCTACCACTAACATCCGCTTTCAGTATAGCGCCGGTATGGGAGAGTAACAAGTTGACATTTTCAAATACGTCAACATACACTTCGTTCTTCCTGTACTTTATACCTGGCCGCCTCCATGATATAGCTCCTGTAGCCTGCATTGTGATTTTTGAGCTCTCATCTCCCTCCAATAGCTTCTGCGACCGTACGCCCTCTGTCGTAATATACTGCTTCAAAGTGTCCGTGTCTGTGTTTTGGGGGTATCCAAAGTCGATAATCTCATCCAGTAGCTCATAAATAAGGGTGAAATTGCTCTTGACGCTTTCCTCATTCAGTTTTCCGAAGTAGCTGGTACCTAAATTCACAAATTTGTATAGAAATTCAAACACCAACCCAGCGTCAATGTTTGCTCGGGAGACCGCCACGACGTAGAGGTTTTCATGTTTAATATGCAAAAAAGAAGTGGATCCAATTGTCAAAACCGGAGACTTTGCCTATTGTCAATACGAGCCTATGTCTCCAAACCACGTCATTCGGTTACTCACTTCGGGATTTGAGATTACTTGAATTCGAAACACGTCCGCGATTGTGCGTCGGAGACCGTCACGGTACAACCGGGAAATAAGCACCTCAGCTTTTTGATTGTATATTATAAGCGCCGAAATCATTTTAGCTCCATTAGACACGTCTGCGAGTGTTGCGGATAACCAACGTTTGGTCGGGAATAGATCAACAGCCGGACGGTTCAGTTGAAGTCATGATACATTATTAACACGGGTGGTCACTACTGCCGATGGCATATGCTGTCCGCCGAAATAGGGGGAGTCGCGAGCAGAGGAACTGTGGTACTCGTTCCGGACATGGATCAAAAGCTGAGTTGGCCTAAAGCGTTGCTGTACGCCACTGCTTTGTCCATAGGCTATGTTGGAGTTCTATACATTCGCAAATCGACCAGGCCATCGCAGAGCAAGACCAGAGACGACGAAGACGTTATAGTTCAGCGTGTATGGACGATCTCGCTATATACTGCTGTAGCAGTGTTTCTGCTGGTTCCAGGAATCTTGTATTATGAAGGAGTGTATGGCACTTGGTGGTATTCCTGGCTATCACTTCACATGAAGTTTGGGTTCTACGAGCTTTTGTGGGAGCCGCTGCTGTGTGTTGGACTGACAGCTATCTTGTTTGTCGGCCCCATGGCCAATTACATTGCGTTTGAGTACAACTTTGACATGCTTTCGCTATACGCTGATATGAGAGAGCGTATAAGTGATATATGGGGATTACGAGATTTTGTAGTTGGGCCGTTGACCGAGGAGCTTGTATTCCGGTCTTGTTTAATGGCAATTTTCATTTCAGCAGGAGCCTCCCGTCGATTCCTAATTTTCACAACACCTCTCTTTTTTGGCAGTGCGCACGCACATCATGCTTATGAGAAAGCGGTCCACAAAGTGCCTTATAATGTCGTTGCCTTTAGCACTCTTTTTCAGTTTGCATTCACGACGATATTTGGTTGGTACGTCGCGTACTTGTTTGTGCGCACCGGCAGCGTGTGGCCGTGTGTTGCCACCCATACGTTTTGCAACGCAATGGGGGTGCCCGAATGGACATTGGACTTAGCCTGGAAAACTCGCATATATCGGGTGCTGCTGTTTGTGGGGCTCTTTGGATTTCTTGTATTCTTGCCGCATATTCCGGCTGCCGGGATGCTGATCTAGACTCGTGACGGACATGTATTGTTGGGCTCATTTTAGACTGCGCTCGAGTTTATGTTTGGTCATGCACATTTTCTTTACAAGATAGTAGCCTGGGACAGTTCTGCCAGCTGGCACAAGCAGCCTGCTAATTGTAGGTACGTACCAAGCCCGTCGAGGACCCGCATATGAGTAAATCCTATAACCCGAATGTATTCAAGGCGCATGGTTTCCTCAATGGCATCCAGCGAGCGGGTGACGCGAAACATTGTGGAGATAATATCCACAGCACTATACCCCTTGGCCCAAAGTGCTGACAGCTCATCGAGTGCTGTTACAATATCATACTTGTGGCATGCCTTGATCATTCGCTGGATTGCTACTGGGTGCGGTGAATCCACGACCTTGAAGACGTTGTCGCCGTTCACAAGGCCGAACCCAGCGTGAGTGCTCTGCAGGTTGTTGATAGCCTGTCGCATGTCACCCTCGGCAGTGAAGAGAATTGCCGACAAACCATCGTCGGTGTAGTGAACGTTTTCTGCTTTGGCAATCTCCAGGAGTCTTTTAAGAACCTGCTCGTCGGTCAGCCGCGAGAAGCGCAGAATGGCGCAACGGGATTGCAACGGCTCGATAATTTTATTAGATTGGTTGCAAGCAAAAGCAAATCGCGTAGTGTTTGAATATATTTCCATGGTTCTACGCAGTGCCTGCTGAGCGCCTGGAGTCATGGAGTCTGCCTCATCAAGAATGATAATCTTTTGTCTGCCGGGGGGCAGATTGACTTTCATCTGTGCAAATGCCTTGATCCTGCCACGTACAACATCGATTCCTCGCTCATCTGATGCATTCAACTCCAGTACAGCATCTTCGTAAGCATCTCCGAGTAATGACCTCGCTAAACAATGTACTGATGTCGTTTTACCAATACCTGGTAGGCCCTGAAGTTAATTTATATCACCAGGCAAAATTGTAAGGTATTTCTTACAGAAATAATTAAATGAGGAACGTTGCCATCTCGTGCAATGACTTTGAGTCGTTCAATGGTCTCTTCATTTCCTACTACATCTTCGAGGTATCGCGGACGGTATTTTTCGACCCTAAGTGTTAGTCTGCGCTCTCGGGGCTTCAACAATCGCACGTACCATGGCAATTCAAGACCACCGGCACTCAAGCTACTGGCAGCAAATTTTTTATTGGATGGTCCTGCCTGCGAATCCATATTCGTGAAACCCAGCGAACTTGGCTTTGCAAGGGTGTGTACCACGCGTCGGGCGCGTTTCATGGAGCAGTCATATGTGACCAATATAGGTCCATTTTGTGAGAGAACTCAGCAGATAACTTTTATCTCACGAAGATAAGTGTGGATCAGATTATCTATGTTGCACAAGCGTGGTTACTTAAATAGGTCGGCGTAGGAAAGCAGAGACTCAGAATGGGTTTAACGCTCTCACAATCCCACTGCACACCTCCCGACCGAAATATTCAGATAACGAAGAGGAGGGACAAAAACTCATAAGCTTTTGTCATATCTGCGTAACGGGCGCCGCCCGAACGTACACTGAACTGTCCTGAAAATTTCTTCTGTGGCCAATGTGATGGCCAGAGCCACCTTTAGATAGCCCATCGACTGCAGGAGGGCTAGAGTCATGTGCAGGTCCCTGTTCATCATCTTCGCCAGTCCAGTAGTCGTCTCCTCCTGCAGACGATGATGAAGACGACGAGGAAGACTCTGGCGACTTTGCATGAGCGGGTTCCGCGCCTTCCTCGGCGTAACCCTCTTCATATTGGTCGTAGACCCCATACTCATCGTAAGCCTCGTAGCTACCGTACCCAGTTCCGCCATAGTCGTAGTCGTATCCATAGTCATAAGCGGGGTCGGGCCCACCATCAGGTTGATAGCCAAACTGGTCACTCTCAGCCACTGCGGATCCCTGCTGGTGGTGCTCCATATCGTCGTTTTTGGAGTGAATTTGCTGTTCATACAGGGCTTGTTGCTCTTGTTGGTAGCCATGGTTGATCAAGTTCAGGTATGCATACATGAAATTCGATAAAAGAACCTGTTGCGCCAACGGCCGCCTGGGATTTGCCAGCTTCAAATGCGAAAGTCGGTATATGGCTCGCTCAATATGCAAGGGGAATCGATGGTACATCATGATCATGCTTTTGTCGGACATTTGGTGAGCGGGAATGTTATAGGGAAGTTGGACTTCGATACGGCTTGACTCTGTTGCGGACTTGGCATCATGATGCGGAATTCCATTCTGGCGCCGATTCTCCATTTGTTGACTTCGTCGCTTGTGCTGCTGCAGGGCATAACTTGTCGGCTGAACTCCTTTCAACTTATTCTTTGTATTTGAACGTTTTCGTGAGTGGGCTTTTGGTCGGCTAGCCTTGTGAATGTGCAGCGGTTGCTTCTCCGGACTCTGGTTCCGTCTTCTATCCTCTAAAGAGTTCTGACTTGGTGAGGCTGAGGCCGAACTCTGCTTGTCGTCTTCGGCATCTTTTTTCGACTTCTTTTTAGAAAATAATGCACTGAAACCACTCGTCTTCTTGGTTGCCGCTTTCTTGTCCGACTTTTCTGCAGTATGGCCATCATTATGGTCCCGAACCCCAATAGCGTCTCCGTCATCTTCAGTACGGTTGAGGAGCTTATCGATACTTTTCTTATCCTTAACCACATTACCAAGGCCAGGGGCATCGCCGCTCCCGCTGCTACCACTATTAAATAGCCATCTCCACGAGGCCTTGCGCTTGCCTGCTCCGGCGGCAGTGGGCTCCGTATCCGCGTGGGCTGGTTCCTTTGGTTCCTTGTCTGTTGTTAGCAAGGCTACAGCCATATAAGGCAAACGCATGAGGCTGCATGTGTTCAACATGCGAGAAAACGGCTTTCAAATCGTACTTACTATCCGCAATAGGAATCGACGAAAGAACGCTAGTCGATTCGCTCATATTGGCTGGATTGGCCATTCTAGACGAGCGCGTAGTCGCCAGCCCCAGTTCAGGAACCTCGTCATCTACAGTTTTAGCTCCGAAATCGAGGTCCGCTTCCGCAGGCCGTCGCTCAGTAGGGACCCCATCAAATGTCTGGGATCTTTGGAGCGATTTGTTCGGCGAAGACTCCCGATGTAGGACTGGTCGCTTGGGTACAGTTAACGGCGGGGTGTCGGTCCTAGCCGTCCTGTTTGCCGATACTGCTGTACAAGAAACTGGTTGTGACAGGGGCTGTGATTCGTCGTTATTGGTCGATATTAGTGGTGCCCTAGTATGTTGTTGGTCTTGCACAGGATTAGACGAAATTCCGGGATCCGTTCTTGAGCGCGAAAGCTTGCGCACAGGCAGAATCTCACTGGTGGGCGAAGCTGCCCCAGTACTATCAACTGGAGGAGCCGTGCCGAGTTTGTCAGAGTCCACAGGTGTCTTACGACCCCTTCTAAGAGAACTCTTATTGTACTGTGTTCTCGTAGAGCGACGCAGCGACGAAGATGGTGTAGATAAGATAGGTACATCCGAATCATTTGCTAGCGGCTCGACCTGAGGTTGACCTTGTGCGTCAGATAGCTTTCTTCGCAGCTGAAATGGATCAGCAGCCAACGATTCTAAATCGCCAAGGCTCTTCAGGTGTGCCGATAATGATGCAATTGACTGCAGAGACTCTGCAGACTGTCGGCGTTGTCGCTGCTGCAAAACTTCCGACCCGTCCGTAAACTCTTCCTGTCGCGAAATTATGCGCGACAGACGAGAGTTACGTCTCGACAGCCCACTACTGTCGGGATGATTCTCGCCTGTATGGTTGGCGTTCCGAAACTTGTTCTCTTTTGACACTGATGCTTTTATCTCCGCAACCTTGTGTTGCACAAACTCTCTCCACTGATTAGGCGCAAGCTCCGGATGCACAGCAGCTGGAACCCACAATAACTCCGACGCCTGGTGGGCATTTATCTCAGGACTATCCCCACCGCTCTTGGGAGATCTAGGTGGTGAGTGGGGTGATACAACAGCACCTTCATCATATAGCGGATTAAAGCCCGGCAGATCAGGGTCCAGAGTCGAGGCAGCGCCAATAGACAAACGCTTGAGAGCCTGGACATTCTCCATCTCCTGCTCAATGACCGCGGCTGCATCGCTACTATCTCCTAGCTGCCGTGATCTTCTCCGCGATACTGCCAGCGGGTCGTCGGGCCCCGCCATGGGAGGCGGCCTGCTATGCCGCCTACCGCCGCCACTGTGGTGCGTTGTATCCGTTGAATAACTATGAAGTGAGGACTCCATCTATTTTTTTTTCCAATGCACAGGGGCTGTATCTGGTATCTATTCCTTCAAAGAGGGCATCAGTCCTGCTGCACAACCCTCGCGACCGGCTTGTAGAATGCAGCCTCGCACTTATTCCTCGCTGGTTCCCGCGTAACGAACTGTCGTTTGAGATAAGTTAGCAACGTACTCCGCTACCTGCGCGTGTCTCTGTGCTGGTTTATCTCTAGTCTAGTATTAAATGTTGTCGCCCCTGGCTATTTTTTTGCGTCCAGGCTCGTAGCACCTTGGTTCTCCCGAGGACGGCACTCAGATGACTAAGCTGATACAACCGGCCGGGTAATTGTTGTTGGGGAACTTATCTGGAGCATATGAAGCATTTTTGTTACTATGAAACACTGTTCAGTCGAGAATGACTTGGACCCAAGTGAATATACGTTATCGATTCCCTTCGCACGGATTTGTGTTGTCGGCGCTCGTCGAGATACCCTTATGGACAAGGTCCTGACCGCGCACATTATTTAAACTGGCATGGCGGCATCAGCCTCTTGCAAAATGTTTCCAGACGTTTAGGTCACGCGATGGCTGGGGGTCGAGCGCTTGGGAATTGAAAATATATCGCTGGAATGCAATCCCGGCACTTAATTTACTATATTATGGGCAGATCCAGCAGCTGCATGTGGGCAGCTGGGTAGCGAAATCTGCATAATCAAAGGTCAGGCGGTGTGTAAATGATGCCATTGATGAGAAAATATTAGAGCTTGGCGTGCCTAACAACGGTCCCTTGTTTGTTGCGTAGTATGATTTCTGACGGCCCCTAGATGCTTTCGCCGTCAGAAATCTTGCTTCTTGATTTGATTTCGCCTTCGCTATTGGGTGCAGGAGTCTGCTGGGTCGAGCGGTCCAACTTACGCGTAGGAAGCACGGCTTCGAATGCAGCTCTCCAGTCCTCGGTCTCGAGCCACCGCAGCAGGATTTCAAACACATGATTCACAGTAAGAACCTTTCTGCCTGAAATCTGGATATACTGATCTATAGGTAATCGTCCAGTCTGGATCCCTTGCTCCCTTGCTTTGTTGTTACACAGATTCTTGTGCCGGTTCTTGTCGACTATTCCCCCAATAATATACACTTTGCCGGGCTCCAACTTTTCTATCACGTTTTCGCTATCCGCACTGAGGTAAACTGCTTGAGACGCGTCTTTGACAGGGTATGAGTCTGGCGTGAAGTCGGCATCTGTCCACTGCTTGTAATGACTCTGGAGCGGCCCTTCAAATCGTTGGCGCAGTCTCTTGTTGAACGAAGTGACGGACATTTTGACTTGCTTTGCAGCCCGCCGGTTCTCAGAATAGCATCGCACAATCTGCTGCGACAATGACATAACTTCGCCATCTTTCATGAGATCATCAAATGCGCAATCTATGACAATTCCGACGTCTGTTTGCACCTGTTGGTCGGGATTAATTCGCTGTTTCTTCGGACTTTGCTCCTTCCCACCCTCGAGTGCCCGCTTCTTTTTGTTTTCTCGCGCCTGCTTACGCTTTTCTCTTTTCTGCAGTAGATAATCCTCTCGGGAGTCCTCCCATCGCTGCCTCTTTTGGATTCGTTTCCATTCCCTCTTGCTCATACCCTCTGGGGGTGGGTTCTTGGCATGTTTTATGGCATCGCTTGCTTCTTCCTTTAAAAGAGCGGCATCGCCGTTGTCAGTCATTGCGTTGTCGTGAAATTAATGGAGCACCGACATTTTTTTGCAGATAGCATATCAGTATTCATCTTTAAAAATTAGCAGCGCGGACATAAGCCACGCTCGGGTTGACGAAAGTTCGACTTTACCAACGGCTTCACTCCTTTACTAGGATCCATCAGATCGTACCAAGGAAGGCTCGGTTCTCTGGAGCTGCAGGAAATTGACTTAGTACATCGCCAATGACCGATAATTTGCGCCGGTCGTCTCGCGTCGCCTCGAAGCGTGCCGCTCAAGACGAATTAGCAAAGGAGGCGGCTCCCAAAAAGTCCAAAGCTAAAGCAGCGAGCCCCAAGAAGTCAAAGATCGAGCTGCCAGCTCCAAAGGAGGCCAAGGAGGAGCCAGTTGCTGAGAAGGCCACGACAAGGAACGCGTCCAAAACATTGAGCGTTGGCGACGCGATCCCCAACGTTGTTCTGAAGGACCAGGAAGGAAACGATGTTAATATTCTGAACGTTGCCAAGAAACAGACAGTTGTACTCTTTGGTAAGATGATTATATTGGACGGCCCCTTTGGACCTTTTTAGCGCTAACAGCAGCCTACCCCAAAGCCAGTACCCCTGGATGCACCCGGCAAGCATGTGGATTTCGCGATTTGTACCCCAAGTTCGAAGAGGCTGGTGCTGCTGTGTTTGGTATTTCTGCGGATAGTCCTAATGCTCAGAAGAACTTCAAGACGAAGCAAAAGTTGCCCTACTCCTTGTTATCAGACACAAAGTACCAGCTCCTGGGTCCGTTGGCAGCCAAAAAGACTGCCACTGGTGGTGTCATACGCTCTCATTGGATTTTCCGGGACGGAAAGCTTGCAGAAGCAAAGAATGGCGTCAAGCCTGATGCTTCACCAGCTCAATCTCTAGAGTTGGCCAAGTAATGGGGTTGCTAGTTGCGGACGACGCTGTAGCTAGACGCAGTGCCAGGTTGCGCGCAGTTAGTTTTGAAATTATGTATTTGCGATTAAACGGCCGGCACTTGGTCCCCGGCACTTTGTTAATGCCAGACTACAGGCTCTGTTGCTTTGGATATATGTTGGTCACATAACTGCGTATATACCAACCCACTTGGCCACGAACGGGCCCATCACTACAAGTCAATCAAAAATGGGCTTACCGATAGATGGGGTCAATCAGCCTAGTGTTTCTGCAGCCAATGGCCCGATCTCAAATAATGTCAAGGACTTGATAGCAGCACGTGGTCGACTGGTCGCCGAGCTTGACGAACTACTTGAAGTTCTCAAGTCAGTAAGTAAATACCCCTTGAAGCATGGCGGATTTACCATCTGTTAACGGTAGCATGGAGCTGATATGAACACGCCGTTGGTTTCTCCTGATGGATTTCCAAGAGACGATATTGATGTTGCGCTTATTCGAACTACACGTTCTAGGATCAATCGTCTTCAAAATGATATTAAGAGCTTGATGCAACGCATTGAAACCGGACTCCACGAATACTTTCGCCAACAGGCAGAGACCGCTGGTGCTCAGGGAGGTGCGTTGGGTCCGTTGGAACCTGTGCAGTCTGAATCGCCTCAGCCTTTGATTGTTTCCACAACGGCAGGCTCGCGCGTTGGTCCAGTGCCCTTTGCGCGCGTTGATTCTGTTGCTGAAAATAGTCCAGCGCAGGTCGCTGGTCTGCAGAAGGATGACCGCATTGTGAATTTTGGCTCCGTCATGGCGTCGAGCCATGACCAGATGCGGCTCATATCCTCGCTTGTCGCATCTTCCGAGGGCCGAGTCATACCAGTTTCAGTCCTTCGTGATGAAAATGACGCTGTGATTCACTTGAATTTGACCCCTGCAAATGGTTGGGGAGGCAGGGGGATGCTGGGTTGTCACGTCGTGCCGCTTTAATGCGTAATAGTGGGGGGGTTGAGACGATTTCATGGTGTCAGAAGACAGGTTGACACCAGCATTTTTTGCCCTCGTAGTCTTGCATGGATATGAGAGCCTTTTAGTTAAGTAATGCATGTGCTGATGAGCTTTTCTTTCCGTTAGTGGTGCGACTGGCTTGGCTGTTATGCTCTCATGGCCATAGTATGCGCATATATATGCAGAAGAGAATCTGTTTCACCTGTTCAACTACGGTAGTGATCTTTGTCAAACACAAAAGACATGACAGCACTTACGGTCGAGTTCAGCGGGGGGTTAGAGGCTCTTTTTGATAATGTAAAGAAACAGAAACTTGAAATCCATACAAATCCACTCACTATTCTGGGGTTGCTCGGACATTTGGAGAAAATGATGACCGATTCCCGGACAGACCTGTTTCTTCAGGATGGGCTAGTGTACGTTTACCTGGTTATTATCACCAAGCATTTCTTGACTGTTTAGAGTTGTAAGAGAGGAAAATTAACATCAGACGACCCGGTATTCTTGTTCTGGTTAACGACGCCGATTGGGAACTTGTTGGTCAGGAAGACTACGAAATACAAGATGGAGACAATATCATGTTTGCATCTACGCTTCATGGAGGCTAGCTTTCAGACCATGTTATTGATACCTGACTACCGCCAGCAGGCGCCAACGGCCAGTGAATGTTCAACATACGGTCAAGTGCTCGAATGATGCTTGTTCGACCACTCTTTGGTCGGCAATTGGGTGGGCGATTACCATAGAAGCTCAACCGAACTGTCAAGAAACCATTCATAGTCCATTTTCAGGGCCGGCATCTTTGGCTAATCCTAAATACGAAATCATTATGCAGCTATCAGTTCTTAACTAGGTCGTCATGGGCATTTTCGCTTCCCCCAGTCTGTTAATATTGAAATATCTGGGTTAGGTTTTTACATTTACAAATTCACACCGTGGCTCCAACCAGGCAGTGAGAGGTCTCGAAAACAAAATGAAACTCCAATCATTGGCATTGGCTGCCGCCGCGCTGGTTGGTCTCGCCCAAGGTGCTGAGAACCCACTTGAAGAGCACTCGGTGACTGACTCACCCGCGCTGGAGCATATCCATGTGTTGATCGACTTTCCCGAAAACGACAAGGAGTCGGATACCACTGTTCTTATCAATGACGAGGAGCACGGTGTTCGATTCCGTGTCGCCAATTCGGGACCTGAGCAAATGGTTCTTGCTGCTTATGGCGGTGCCATTTTCCACAAGAATCAGGACACGCCTTATCTGAATCTGACCACCGTCAAGCTTGGTCCTTATCAGATTCCTCCGGATTCGCAGTACACTGCCGAGCACGCTGTCAAGATGTCGGTTCCGCCGCTCGATTTTGATCTTGCTTTTACGCTGTACCTCCAGTATGGCAATGAGATCCTCCAGTACACCCACCACAAGATGCCAATCACGATCCGTGATCCGCCCATTTCTTCTCTTGACCCAAGGCTTGTCATCGTTCAGCTTGTTCTTGGCGTTAGCACTCTTGCTGCTGGCTACTTTCTGACTCAAAAGGTGATTATTCCTTATTTGGACACAAAGTTTCCCAAGGACAAGAAGGCTGCTGCTGCCGTCCCCGTGGTTTCAGAGCCATCCGCAAAGGCTACTACTGAAGGTAAGTCATATGACGAGGAGTGGATTCCGCAGCACCATCTGCGTCCACGTTCGCAAAATCGCAAGAGATCTCCTGCCGCAAACTGACTAGTATCTTGTACAACACGTAAAATATAATTGGTTGAAGTTTGATCGTCTGCAGTTGGCGTCTGAGAAGCCACGTGTCGATTCTGCGAGACATTGAGTGGTCTTTAAAGTGTGATAGAGACGAATGATCGCAAAAGTATTACTGGCTATATGAAATTGTCCTCTGTTGCATATCTGCCATTCGACTGGACTGGGGGGGCTTGACTGTTACCCGGGTTTAGCCGCAGAATTTCCATTTCATGCTGCGATTATTGCAAGAATCCGCAACACAACCTTTGTACCTTTTTATTACCACCAATGTACTCCATTGCTACTCGCGTTGCGGGCCGCCGAATTGCTGGACTTGCAGTCCGTGCTGCTGCTCGTCGTGCAGTGTACACGCCCGTGATTATGCGATCATTCTCGGTCGCAACACGCCTGCGAAACAAGGCTGCTTCAGAGGCAACTCTTCTCCAAGCCCTCGAGTCTGAGCTTCGCATCGAGAAGCAGCAAGAGTCTGAGTCCAGCGGTCAGTTTGCTGACCTCAAGACATTTCTTGAGTCGTCGGGTTTTGAGGTTAAAGAGGCGGGTGAGGCAAAGGATGAGGTCCATCTGTACAAGAAGGATGGCAACGAAGTCATCAATGTCTACTTTTCCGCATCCGACGTCATTATGGGAGAAAACCTCATGGAAGATGAGGAAGAACCCATGTATGATGAGAATGAGGAGGAGCAGATTGAGATTGAGGGTGAGGACGCCCCTATCCGAGTCAATATCGTAATCGAGCGTGCTAATGGTGCCCTTGGAATTGAGGGTCTTGTTCAATCAGATGCCTTTGTGTGGGAGTCAATCATTCCCTACGAGTCCTCTCAAGTTGCTCTTGCTGACTCTGCCGAGGCCGAGTACGTGCGTCGCGGCATCTACCAGGGACCGGCTTTTGCTCACTTGGACCCGGAACTCCAGGCAGCGTTTGTTGAGTTCCTTGAGAGTCGTGGTATCAACGATGAGCTTGCTCTGTTTGTCGCTAACTATGCTTCTTACAAGGAGCAGCAGCTTTATATGAACTCTTGGCTTTCCAAGGTTGCCGACATTCTCAAGAACTAGTTTTATTGGAAAAGCCAGATTTTCTCCGCCACTCTCTTGTACATAGAATAAACGTTGACTGATTTCTTGAGTTGTATGTATTAAAAAATTCCTGCATGGGGTATCTATGCGTCTGAGTTCTTGGTGAAGTAGTCTAGCGAGTAGAGTGCTGCCTTCTTGAATCGGCGTTCCGAATACTTTTCGAAGATTGCCTTGTGATGAGTAGGGGCGTTTTTGCAATGGAGTGCAAGTTGCTGACAAGCCGGCACGAGTTGGTTCTCGGTGTAGCCAGAGAAAAACACGTGTGCCTTTGTCCAGGGCCCTCGGTTAAGCATGGTGCGAGCAAGATAATGAGCTGCTGCCGCGAGCCATGAGGGAGGGGCACCGATAAACACGTCGTCCATAATCGTCACCTCGAGAAAGTATTTTGCCAAAGTGCGAGTCTCTAGATCATAGTCGTCTGCTTTGGATGTCCGACGGAGAAACGACATGGGACCGGGCCACCCTAGCTTGAACTCAAGAATATCCACCATGTACCGCTCTGCACTCAGGATTTCGTCGACTGTGTATCCGTGATCGACCATGTAAGCAATTTCCTGTACCGACGGACAGTTGATTTCTTCATACTTTGCAGCCAAAAAAAGTGCCACTGCGCCAACGAGCTGAAATCGGTCCAGTGCCACAGACTTTGTCGACATGAATCTGTCAATGTAGTTTACGGTTAAAAACAGCGTTTCTGGTAATAGATGAAACCTCTCATGCACTTGAACAAGCCAGTCAATGAGAATTGCTCGCATAGACGGGCGAACCTGTTCCTGCCTAGCCATATAGTTGGGGTCTGGCCGCATGTCCATTTCAAGTTGACGCATATAGTCGAAAATGTCCTCGCCATACTCCATGACCATGGAAATATCGTACAAGTCTTCGTCCTCGTCGTCGAAGAAACCAATGGTGTTTTCTACTTCCTGGGCTGCTGTCTGGATGTCCAATCGGTCGGCCGCTGTTGTTTGAGGAAACAAGCCGACAACGCTATTAGTGCTTGCCTTTCCCCTAGTGCTCTCAGCTGTCGCATTATCGTTGTCCTCCTCTTGCATATGATCAGATAGCTCTTCGTCGTCGTCGTCTTCTTCTTCATCGACGCGGTCGTCTTCTACCGTGTCATCACTACCTGGGCACGCCTCAACTGGGTGTTCATGGACGGAAAAATGGCTCTTTACTTTGTCAGCAGGGCCAAATGCTTGTTCCTTGTGTCGTGTTGGTTCGACCGTCGATTTCAGGCTAGCATTAACAGCCTTGCCAGCTTGGCGGCGGACAATAGCGTTTGTGTTTGTCACAGTCTGCAGCGCTTGACGTCGGGGGCGACGCTCGGCAATATCTCCATCTGCGGTGCCCTTTACTTCGCGGCGTCCTACCGCATTCTCGTCCAACACGATCCTCTGTCTTATCTGCCATTAGTCTGTAAACTCATTTGTTGACATTCTGTCGGCATTCCGAACGAGTGCCTCTTGAGCAACGTAACTCAGGTCTAATCAACAGAGTCTGGAGATTGCAATGAATTTGTGTCAGAAATAGTCAAATGTCAAGAATTCGGGGAGGGGTGCGAGCGATCGACGCAAATTGGCCACTTACCATCTTGTCAAATGAGCTTGTCAGGTACAATGGGTCTTAATCCAACAATAGCGGAAAGCAAGATACTGTCTGGAATCGGCCGTCGCCAGCGACAATGGCCCCTTGGCACTCCAATGTTTAGGTTCCTGTTTAGACTGAAAAACACAACAAACAGCGACCCAGAAGAAAGCCTCCAAGATTTTCCAATATGCTAGCTAGAGATGCGCTTTCTCAACCGATTGCGTGATGACCTGACTCTAACGGACGATAACCGGTGACGGGCCGACACGAGTCGCTCTCTTGAGGCGCCTGGTCTTGTATGTATTTGTGTGTGTGCGCCCGGCCATATTCCTCGGCGTGTTTGTTGACTCTTGGTCGAAAGTGGTAGTAACCCTTGCCCGTGTACTGTGATAGTACTTGTCGGAAACCAGTTGTCTCAAGACAAAGGACACAGCGGTATAAAGTTACTACTATAGTAACATACGATAATATAGTTTATCACTTAAATTTCCGTCTGGGATTATTGCAATTTGTCGTGAACAACCGGCTGCAGGAGCAAATCTAAGTGCATTTTCAAGGACCTCCAAACCAGGAAGGGATCGTCGCGCTTGGCTGTTTGTTGTAGGTTTTAAGCAGCTGGTGGTTCTAATCTGGTCACGATCAGCGACTTTGTTGGAATTTTCCCGAGCTGGCAAAATCTCTTGGATTCAACACTGCTGACCACTTTACCGTTTGCTGACGTCTTTTGCGATGCAGCAACCGGGCATTCGATCGACTCGTACAGGCTCAGGGTTCCTGCCGGTAGTGGCGATATATAGAAGGTTGAACTATTGTAATTGAATGGGTTTTCAGCGCGTCAACTCTGATTAGATCCGTGCTGCAGATCGGTAGCATTGTTTTTCACAGATGCTTGATGCGGAATGCACCGGGCTTCTCTGCAAAGTTTTGGCAGTAATACCTCGACCCGCACCTTCAAGTGAGTAAACCTTTTTTTTGCATTTTGCTGCCTTGCTCGACTAAGTCGGGTATTTGTCGTTTCACTGGTGTCGGCAGTTTAGTTCTAGTAGTGGGCACTATTTGCAACCACCACGATCTCATGCATCATGCATACTGCCAATGTCACGAAATGGAATCAGTGGCAGCACCATACATCAGAGTGGGTGAGCATGACTGTTCGATATAAGCCCCATTGACAGGTCGTCCATAAAGGCTGTTTATGCCACGAGACTGCTTAGTTACGCAATTGCCCTATGTTTAGGCGTATGTTGGACTTGGAACGTATATTAAGCAAGGGGTAGTGGGACTTGGAACGTATACGAAGCAAGGCGTATGTGGGACTCGGAACGTTTACTAAGGCACAACCGTTGTTACAATGCCTACCTCCCATGTTTAACCTGCTGGTCAGATGGGGAGAATATCTTTTCCCTTGTATTGCGTGCTCTAGCAGCCCAAAAGCGACGACGGCTCGAATATTTCGATATTTCACCTGCGTCGCTGTGCAGTGATTGTGGGGCCGCAAACTTAATGTAATTGGGCTGTAAGTCTTGAATTCTTTGATTGCTGCTGAAAAGTAGCTCTCTTTCCAGGGGAAAATACAGTCCTCGTAACGGACGTGAAGGAAGTTCGTCAGAACTCCTCGTGCCCCACGAACAAAGGTCATAGCACCTTTCAACAGACGTCCAAGTGTGGCAATTTTTGACTCTTTGAGTTAAATATAACCAAATTACCGGAAGCTAATTCACATCAACCTCTGCAATAAAGCTGGGGGCCCAAGTATATGTACAAGTGCCCCGCCGAGGCAACCAATACCGCCACCATTATTATGACGGCTAGAATCACACTCCTCACTGCAATTGCACTCTTCAGTACGTCGCTTGTGTTGGCTAATCCAGTGCCTTGGGATTTGCAGGATTCCGAAGCGGTTCTTTCTGAGCCCAAGTCTGGGCATTCTGGTGGCTTTTTCGACAATGCCAGTGGAAATAAGGGGTTTGACAACATTGGTGGAACTGAAAAGGATGTCGAGCCGGAACCGGTTGGCCCTATTCTTGATGTACACGCGCTGATTGCGCAGGTCAAGGTAGTTCTTGGCGATGTGTCTACTTTGTTGGACAAAGTAGAGGATCTCAATATCCGCGGTGTGAAACAAGTTATACACCATGGCATGTCGGATGCACAACCGGTTGTGGAGCTTGTCGGGTATATGATGGATGACGTTGACAAACTCCCTATTCCGGGGATTCCCAAGGATCAACTGCCTCAAATCAAGACTGCGATCCTGAATGCGGCTCAGAGCTTTCCCGACTACGAGAACCAGGTAAATAAAGCACTTGACGATCCGATGGTTGGCATGGCTTTGTCGATAGGCAAGGGCACCATTGTCGGTACTCTAAACGGAATAATCCAGAAAGCGTATCAAAAGATGAGTTCAGGCGGCGTGTTTGAAGAGTTTGAGCGCTATGTCGAGGACTATTTTGCTGATAGAGCCCTTATTTGAGTTAGCTATTTTTCGAATGAAGCAGATATTCAACAACTGCCATCGAGTAGTTTGAGCAAAGCAGGTAGGTCATTGGCCGGATGCTCTAGACAAGTAGAGGTAGTATCCGGCGAACCGGGTGAAGCACGTGGACCATCTGGCCAGCCCCTAGACCTGCTTGTAGAGCACCGAAGATGGCCCGGGTGAAGATCAGATCGCCTGACTATGACAACTGTGGCCGATTTCCGATTAGGTGGGTTCGGCGGTTGGCAGTCCGAGCTCCCTAATCCCAGATGTGCTTACCCAAACTAGGACCACGTGGCGGGGTAGCCGACAATGCAGCGGTCTCAACGGTCGTGTGCGGCGCAACGGCCTTGGACTAAACCCGATTGGTGGTCTACATATCAAGGGCTCGACGGCCTGCGGCGACCCTCGAGTATGGCTGGTATCAGTACCAAGTCTTTTGGTTAATTACCAGGTGCGAAACTGTATCAGTAGAGGATTCTGCCTCGGGTGTAAACAAACGACCGTAGCTGCGTGTGGGGTGGGCACGCTCTCCACACTCGTAACCTTGTGTCACTCGTTAAAGAAATTTTGATTTTATGGTTACTATGGTTAAATTACTCTGTTTGCTCTATCAAAGTCTCTGACAATGACCCAAGTCTTGATAACGTCTTATGACTAGAAATCGAGTCACGTATATGAGTCGTTTCTATTTTCATTCTTGATGGGACATAATTTCTTACTGTACATGGCCGGAACATGAAAACGCAATATTCATGGTTGCTTTCACTCAAGCACTGTGGCTAGAGTTAGCAAATTCGCCTATAAACGATATATCAACTAGGAGTGATGTGTAAGGACCATCGTGGCACGAGGCTCCTAGAATGGATTTCATTGTCCAAGTGCGACTAAACGGAGCCCTAGCTGAGAATGCAGTCTGGCCTACTCAAAGGGCCTGGACAATTCGAACTGCAACTTTATTGTGTCCGACAATGCATGACCTATCAATGGGCGTTGAGCGATCCGAGAGCGATCCGAGAGCGATCCGAGCCCTCCCGATGGAGTCCCGACGGAGGTCGGAAGGACCCGACATTGCAAAGGATTCCTTCTAGTCACATCAACAACTGTTTTGCGCAATAGCTCAATGCGCACGACACAGAGAGCACAGTACCTCAACGCACACGACACGGACGCGGCGAAATTAACCATGGGCCGAAGCAACGCCGCGCAAACAGGCACAGTAGAATTGCACGGCGACTCAAACAAATCCAGCCGCCATATGTTTTTAATTCCAATAGCGTCACGATCCTACCAAACTTGTCGCAACTCAGTAACCAGTAATGTCGTCACAACTCATATTGAGTAAACAGTAATGTCGTCGCGAACTCAGATCGAGTAAACAATTCCATTCATGGGTTGTCATATGCAGAAATGCAAGAATCATTTGTGTTACCAAAAGTTGTAAAGCGGATAGCTGATTTGTCAGGGTCCATCACTTGCTTTCAAATCGTGAGTTTGATGCAGCACATTCGATCAATAAGGAAACGCTAATTTAATAAACAGGAGCCACCACTCTCTCTATAAGCTACTGACCCAGCAGTCAATTGCACTTGATGTTGTTAAAGGCTGCCCACTTTCCAGTCCCTTTGAGACGCTCCCCAGATTGGCGGATTTAGGGACCAAAACGGATGCACTGCCCACCAACACCGACCGCGACTATGACTAACCAGGCCGCACACCTATTTCTCAGCCCAGACGCTGACCAAGGCAAGGGCGCGTCCGCGTGGACTTCGGCGACCGGAGCAAACCAGCTCCGGCGAGCTCCGGCGCTTGGATAATTGGGTCCGGCGGGCACAAGAAACTAAGCAGACATCCACATTGGACCCAGAAAACTGCAAGGACCTCTGCCAGTATCATACTAATGCCCCGGTGTCGGGTTACAAATGGCTGTCTCGTTTAGTTGCAGGGTGGTTGTTTCGCGCATAACAATTTGTCAGTTGCGCCCTAAATAGAAGTAATGCATACCATGCACCAACCCCCCCTCTTGGAGAGTCGGCCGACAACCACCTGACAGAGCCCTGTAAGAGCACGGGCCAGCCAATGGCGGCTTTTTGAAAAATTAATGTGTAGTTCAAGCACTAGAACAGTTGTTGGCGGGTTGGCACCCTGGTGTCACGGAGCGACCTTGCTCCGGAACCGCGCTGGTCCAGGCCGTTTGAGAGCCGCACCACCTGGGTGCGGGTTGCGGCGTTTGCAATGACTAACGACGCATCGGCTCGTACTGTCGGCCGGTCGGGAGTGTGACTGAAATGAGAGACAAACTATCCGAAGCCGATGGAGCGGCTCGGTGCGGCGGGGCCCGGCGATGGTGTTGCAGACAACATATATATTCGAGGTGGTTCTCTGCAGGAATACCAATAGTCAACGGTTTTGAAAGCCAGATAGTCGCAATACGACAGCAGCGATACAAGCAAGACCCCAAAGGAGTACAACGAGCTAAACAATAATAAAACATGCTGCGGTCCGTCACTGGTATGAAGGACGAAATGTCGCTCAGCGACACGTATTTCCTGGCTTCGCGGGCTCGATCCAAGCTGACGCGCGAGGCCACAAAGGGCGACCACGATCTTCGTGTTCTGGTTTCGCACGCTAACTTGCTCGACTCGCTTATGGACTCTCTGGCGGAGCAGCGAGCAAGGGCCCGAACTCAAGCGGCCAATGAAGCACGAACGGTGCAATTTGTCCTTCCTACGAAGCGACAGGAGCATCCTACCGTTGCTACTATCGAGGAAGTTGACTCTGATGATAGCGACAGCGATTCAGATTGCGAAGCTGACGAGTCAGAGTCGGTTGTTCGCATTGATGACTTTGATGACGACGACGACGACGATGAGCATGTACGCGCTCTAGATCTGGGCGCCCGGAGCTATCGTGATATCGGTACATTGGGTGACGACGAGGACGACGAAGATGATGGCGATTTGCCGAATTTGACCTACTCGTCCGATGAGGACAACGATTACGAATCAGATGAGGAGGACGCACCTCAGTCGGCAACCGAAGTTGCTTCTGATGATGACTTGTTTTCGCACAAGGGTCAGCTGGTAGTTCTGCCCTTGTCGGTTACAGCCTAAGAGAGGCTGCAGACCCCTAGAAGTTTTATGACACCACGCCACCAATGATACACCATGATGTTACGACCTAATGAAATTTCTCATCTCTCTAGCATGAATGCATTTTTTATGATAATCATATTTTTCTTTTTATTTGACTAGAAATTGTAGTTTGATTTAAGACACTGGCCCCGGAAGAAAAAAAAAAAAAAAAGTCCGCCAAGCTTGGCGGCCTCCGACAAAAATGCCACTCGGCTGAGCCGTTTGCCACGCGCCGATAACCATGACCAAGTCTTGCCGACCCAACACGAACTGTGCGGCTGCGAGCTGTGTGTCAGCACGCAATGATAGCAAAAAAGTCACACACATGTACTAGTCTTGACTACTCTACCGTTTCCCCAGTTTGCGGCAGCCAAGATTTAACCTGGACGCTCTAGTCCGGTTGCATCGCTGAAACAACAAAGGCAAGTAAGGGACTTGTTCCAAAGTAGGGACCTGCAGGAGGTGAACAAAATACGAATTGGGTATCGCAGTTGGGATTTTTCAGAGTCAATTATTTCACGCAGTCGTAGTCCCCTCGATAGCAACCTTTAGATCGTGCCTGGATGTACGATACACGCAAGAATACGAGTGAATTACGTAATCAACGATTTGACATCGGGTGATACTCAAAGTCACTGGACCAGGACCCTTGTGGGGTAAGTATGGTGTGATGGTGACTAACGTCAACTGATCACAGTTGCCATTGCGAATTCCCACAACACCGTCTAGCAGCCTGGATTGATTAATGACTTGTATTTCACGCCGCGCCCCATGAGGCGGTACCTGACGCTTTGTGCCTATCAGGCATACCATCGGTTAAACTATGGTACATTGTGGTCTCGACTGAGGGCATCGAGCTTGGCATTGTACGAACTATTGCGCTTCAAAGGTTGCTTCTCAGGGCCCTGGGTTGCTTCTCGAGTTTGAATCGTTCAAAAGCTCACTAAGCTGTGGTGACTGCAATTGCTACGCTCGGAACCTAATTAACCTCGCAGATATGTATTTGAATCGTTCAAGATCTAACTAACGGCGCCGACTGCAATTGTTACGCTTGGCACCTTGATTAGTATATGCGCTACAAGTCCGCGTCAATGGTCGATTAATCATGGCCATACGCCCTTGCTTGCGTATGATGCTGCGCATGCACACGTACAGGAATGCTGCGTTCAAAAGTCGTTAGGAGTGTTGCCACTACACGTGAAATGCGGCATATCCGCGTGTTGGCCATGCATCTAAACTTGACCGCCATATTCGGAAGTTTGTGGGGTTGGCTACTCGAATGCTGATCAGGGGTGCAATAACAACTACTAAACTGGGTTTTACTAAAATAAAACCATAGGCGTACAAGACGCAAGATGGTTTTGATTCCGGCCGTAATACTGCGGTCAATGGCTGCTCCCAAGTCACGGGAATCCATGACCAGTCGGCTTAGCCGACATGTCACCGGCTGACTGCCAGCCGGTCGACCCGATTTCCAATTTCATATCATCAACACTGACTGCACACGAACGCGGCTCGCCCCGGGGGGGGGGGGTGCTTCTATGTCCGTGCCGAGTACGGCCTTGTGACAGGTAATAGCTTCATTTGCGGGGTGCATACAGCTGTACAAAGAGAGTGTGTCCGGAGACATTGGGCAGCCAAGTTTCATCGGCCTGCTGGTAGCACTTGGTGGGTGGTGCTTTACTGGGGGCTTCTTTATGGGGCGTTTGCAACATCTTTTTGAGCCACGCCATTGCAAACTCGCTTGGCCACTCCAAAACAAACTCTACGCAAAACATGTCGAGCCAAAGGTCGAATCATGTCACCTCAGTTTCCATTACAGACGCGCTACTGCTACGTCCCCACAACTAGTACAACAGCATTTGGCTCTATGAAACCCCCCCCGACAAGGTGGCGGCGGCGGCGCTCGTGGACATGCCTTTGCAGCCTCGAGGAAATTACTTGAAAATCAAAAAGAGATGCTCTATGTCGTAAATTTTTTGCTGCGTTGTGCTCGTTACAAACAACGCATACACGCTGGTAGCCACATAGGTACACAAGTGCCCCACATCAAAGTGAGCAGCTGAAAATGGCTCATCGCCGAGAATACTTGACCTTGCCAAAGTCAAATGGAAGATAGCGGTACTTTATCATGTGCTGAATCTGGCGACGCATTGTGAGAGCAAAAAGTATGATAAAGTACACGAGAAGAATCGGCCAAAATACAGGCACATCAAACACAGAAAACAGACTGCAAAAGATAGCAATCACAATGGCCCGGGTAGCATTATACCAGAACTTAAACTCTGGCAACCGACGAATAAACGGTCGGAACTCGCGCTCATCTTGACGCGAAACTGGCAGAGCCTCGCCTTCTTCAACGTCCTGGTTGAGCTGTTCCTGCTCAAACGACGGATCAAACTTGGGCGTAAGAAACGCCAGAAATAGATTGAGCAGGTAGATGCCTAGGGCATAACATACGATATACCACCCCTCGCCGATAATGACTCGAATCAGAAATAGCATCAGTAGCCCACCAGATGACAACCAACGATAAGAGACGTGAGGAACAGTCTTATCGAGGTATGCCTGATACAAACGCCCATAATGTCTGGCACTATCGATCAGCGCACGTGGCCCATTGACCATCACGTCTCCTGCTGCACTCGCTTCCATTTTTCTGAGCAGTTACAAAAACGCCGAATTTTTTGGGTTATACACCACCACGTTTCTTACGTGTCACGAAAACCACCACAAAGACCATTCAATTTCACCCGGCGTTTCCAAGGCAACGTAAGTGGTGCGTTGGGGGCCCCATAAAAAGCTCGAGGGTCCAGCTCGTTGCCAGTCAACTTGCGGCAATCTCAGAAATTGATTTCGAAAAGCCTATCAGCTGGTTATAAAGTCGAAAGAGATGGGTCTCGGGGGGTTTCGATCAAAGAGTGACGGACCGCGCCTCGCAGCATAGTGAATTAACATGAATTAGTAATGACAATGCCCTAGCAACAAGCCCTTGGAAATAATCACTGCTTGGCATGGCACTTGATCGACGCAAAGACTGGCATCTAACCGCACAAATCCATGGGAGTTGGGAAACGAGTAAAGGTATGAATGTTTGAGCCAGTGATGTGGGTTTCCGCAGTGTATTTCAAGTTCTAGTTGGGGGGGGGGTACCCGAGTTTCTTTCGTGGAATGTCAGAGTGAATATGCTTCCCAGCCGTTATTTTGACGCATCCAGTTCCTACATGGCCATGGCCAGCAGCTTATGGACTTTTCCTAACAACAGAACATTGCTGTTACGCGGCCCATTGTATATGGCAACACGGCAGTGCCGCTTGAAGCCAAGGATAGAAAAAAGGATACTCCTGAGGACCATACACACAAGTGGACAGTCTTTGTTCGGGATCCCAACAATCCCAATGAAGACCTATCGTATTTCATCAAAAAAGTGATTTTTAAATTGCATGATACCTATACACAACCTTCAAGGTCCATTGAAAAGCCCCCGTTTGAGGTGACCGAAACCGGGTGGGGCGAGTTCGAGATCACCATCCGCATCTTCTTTGCCCCCGTAGCTGGCGAAAAGAATGTTCTTGTTTATCATCACTTGAAGCTTCATCCCTATGGGCCAGACGCCCCTCCTCCTCCACCACCAAATCCCGATGGCAGCCAGCCTAAGCCGATCCCGCAGTCGGTTGAAAGCTATGTCTATGACGAGCTCGTTTTCAATGAACCAACAGAGGGTATGTTTGAGGCGCTTACCTCACGGCCAGGTGCGTTGCTTCCTGCTCACAAATCGGATGATAATATGTATACCCTTCAAACCGAGGCCGAAGAACTGGAGCGTCTTTCTTCTGGTCTGGAAACCGTTTACCAGCAAGTTCAAAAAGTCAAAGAGCGGATTCAACAGCTAGAGCACGAAAAAGAGCAATTACAGCCAAGCTCGAGCTTGGACTAAACCAATCTCATAATTGTGACTGTGGGATGATACGAACTTGTGCGGGCGGGTTTTGATTGCTCACGATCATTGACTGGCACTTGGAAACGTTAACTGTGCAATATGATGTAGAGCACGAAAAAGAGCAATTACAGCCAAGCTCGAGCTTGGACTAAACCGACCTCATAATTGTGACTGTGGGATGATACGCACCTGGAAACGTTAACTCTGCAATATGATGTAAATTATGTAATGAAAACATGAAGCAAGTGGGAACTCCCAGTGCCGCCGTTTTCTCTGCAACGGCCCCCGTGTAGACTATCGTCTTAAAACACAGTGACAGACAGCACTCAGTCGCCGAAATCGCTGCGTTTACTTGAGCGCGTCCA
The DNA here is from genome assembly GCA_030570855.1 of Tardiomyces digboiensis. Classification (NCBI taxonomy): domain Eukaryota; kingdom Fungi; phylum Ascomycota; class Dipodascomycetes; order Dipodascales; family Trichomonascaceae; genus Tardiomyces; species Tardiomyces digboiensis. The sequence continues at coordinate 419 of JAJLWU010000029.1, read as the reverse complement.
TAGCCGCGTTAGCGGATATCGGAGGGAGAGCGTTACCCGGAGCGGCTTGACTCATCGCACATTTTAGCATATATTTCAGCGGGGTAGACAAAAACCCGTCAACCAACACAGTTCAAGATGCCTATGTTAAAAGACCCGTCGGTCAAATATAAAGCGTTTCCACAGGTCAACCTGCCTAACCGTGAGTGGCCCAATCGCACCCTGAAAAAGGCACCACGATGGCTAAGCACTGATCTGCGAGACGGCAACCAGTCTCTGCCAGATCCAATGACATTTGAAGAAAAGAAGGAGTACTTCAACAAGCTTGTGGATATTGGATACAAAGAAATCGAGGTCTCGTTCCCTAGTGCATCTCAAGTCGACTTTGATTTTACCCGTTACGCCATCGACACTGCGCCAGATGACGTTTGGATCCAGGT